>RJWT010006236.1:0-29525 GCA_004365215.1 Cuniculus paca
TTCAAATCCCTTTGCTTAGCATTCTAGGCTATTCATAACTTCAAGTTGAGCTATCTCGCCAACCGCATCTCCTGCATACCCTGAACTTCTTGCACATCTATCTGCTGCACGCTGACCTTGACAAACAAGCCATGATTTTCTAGTCAAGGTCATACTTTCATGTCTCTATACTTGTGCTCATGCTTCTTGCTCTGTATGAAATGAGCTTCCTCCCCTTCTGGTAAACTCAACCAGTCTGTTGTCTCATCTGTGAGGCTCTGACCTTCAACTTCCTTACTTCAGGGAAAAGTTATCATCAGCTCCAATAATCATTACAAATAAAGAAAAAGGTAAAAAGTAAAAATAAATTTCTCCACCTTGTACTATCAGTTAGGCCATTGGATGCAGACATAATATTTTAGAGTATTGTATCTTTTTGAAACTTAAAAACTTTCAACAAAGACTTGTGAATAAAATCTGCTCTGCATTACTTATGTTTATAAAACAGGTTAAAAAAAACAAGGTTTGGGTCAGCTGCGCTCTTAGTCTATGTATCAGCTGCTGTTACACAAAGACCACCATGCACACAAGTTCATAAAATAGGAAATTCACATGGAGACCTCCGTACTCTTTGCTAGCTAGTCCGTCTCTGATTTCCTCAGTTCTCTGGAAAAGGACCTTCGATTTAGCTCTCTCTCATCTCACAGATCCATTCTCACCAGCTTCTCAGCCAGTGCAGAGGAAACTCGGTGTGAAATGTGTTGTGACAGAGGAAGCAATGAGATAAGTGGGGTGGTTTTAGAGGCTTAAGGAAAGCTTTCACAAGGAAGGCTCCGTGACTTGAGTCTTGCAGTGGGAGCTGGTGTTGGGAGTTATCCAGGGAAAAAATTAGGCAACATGAAAGAAGACTTGGGGAGATGAAGGAGTCTTCAGAGAGAGTAGGAGGTAACACACCCTGGAAAAGCAAAAGTAATTTTGTATGGGTGGAGCGCTGAGGGTGTCTGTGTATGTGGGTGGGCGTGTGTGTGCGTGCAAGCGTAGGGTTGCTTCCTCCACTGAGTGGAGCGCCGAAAAGCAGAATTCAAATGTTCTAACTAAGTTCAATTCAATAATCAAATACTTTTTAAAAAATAAAAGTAGCTTTTAAAAGTTGTTTTCCTTACCATGTTATTTTTAGCGTTCAATTGAATAGTCAACATTTAGTGAGTGCCTACTATGTGCAAAGCACTCTGTTAAGTGCTGTAGGGTACAAAAAGAAAAACTCTTAGTAGAGGAGAGCTAAAACACGCATACAAATAACTACAATGTAAGGTAGAAAGTGGTAAGTGCCATATGAGAGATAAAAATAAAATGCTACAGTTCAGAGGAGGGAAAATTCACACATTTATGTGTAGCTGACCTATTTTTACTAACACTATGATAATCTTAGCTCTGCAGCTCATCTCAAACATGATGATGTTAGTTTTGCAGCCACTTTAATCTTATGTAGGGGATAGTCCTTAGAAAAACATCCTGCTTATCATACAAACTTGGTCCAACTCCTCAGTGTCTGCAGACGGACAACTAGAATGGAATTAAAGGCAGAGAGTTTCCATAGGTTTAACAGTACATGAGTGGAGGTAATAGAAAGAGAGGCTGGCCGTAAATCAAACACAGGGTCTGTGCCTATTGAATGTGGGCCAGTATAGAATTTTAATTGTGGGAGTGGGTCGAGGGGAAAATTAAGAGAAAATTGAAATCTTACTAACATTCAAGCAATAAATTTGTATTCTTTGTGGTTGCTTGTGCTGTGTAAGCCATGGAAGAATAGGCTTATTTGTGAGAGACACCTTATCTGTCACTTTGAGACAACCTTGATGTATCTTTTCTGAGTGGACAACCCCAGACCAGATTCTACTCCATCAATGGAGCCCTGGTGGTGGTGAGCCCTTGCTTTTCTAGAAACCCACAGGCTCATCTCTGCTAGTTGGTGATCCCAAATTCACCAGACTTGGAAACTGGTTGTCTCAGAGTACCAGATGAGGAGATTATAATCAGATCTTCTGTCGTAAGTCTAGCCTTGTGTCCGTTGAGCTGTGACCAGTTTTTTTAAACCCTGCTCACCTCACCTCACCTCCAAGATCAGAGTTTACATCTCTCCACCTTTAAACAAACAGTACTTTCCATAAACACAAAGAATTGTTATTTTCATCTCCTTGAAATAATAGTGGTCAGAGACACTGTCTTATACTTAGTCTGCTCCCTCAAGTGAACACTTCTAAAAGGCAATATAGGAAATACTACATGGTGAGAGAGCACCAAACTTGTACTCTTAACTCATTGACTTGGTAAATTATGACACTGGGGCAGACTGGTTTGCCTCTGAGTCTCTGACTCTTCATCTGATTGTTGTGGGATTAAATGTGAAATGCAAATGTAAGGCTTCAAATGTGATGCAAGGTAGGGTATTATTTATTGAAAATCAATAGCTTTTTGGTATTGAGAAACGCTTTTGCACTTTCCTCAATCTTACCCAAAGGGACATTTGTTATTCTCATTGAAAGTATAGATTAAAGTGTAATTTGCTTTCTTCTGGACATGCCTTGAGAGATTTTTCTAGAGAATGGAGATGATTATAATTTTGTCTGCATTTTGAGGGGTTACACACATGCAAGTTCTTGCAAGAAATGGTCATTTTGGTAAAGTCAGTCAGCTAAAAATGAACCTTAGATTCCTTTTTAAATGGCATATTATTCCATCAACTTAATTTTCATACATTTCACGTAAGATAGGAACATTTAAGTGAAAGAACATTTTAGAAAAAAAAAAACATGATAGTAATTACAACCAAACTTTCCTTGTGCTGACAGCAGCCAACTCATTTATTAAGTCAATGTAGTCAAGTAACACAGCAACTTCACACTTGATTGAAATCTTGGCCAAGTCTGACAGATGTTCCCTACTCATTGTCAATCTCAAGTATATTTTAATGAGTTTCAAGTGGCTGGGCTCCCCTCTGCAGATGCCACTGTTGCAGAGATTGTGAACAGATTCTTCAGGGCAATGGGTTTTGTATTTAATAAGCAGTGCATGGTAGGTAATGGGTAGAAATCATTGCTGGAAATGCAATCACTACTTGGGAAATGGCCCTCTCAGTTTGTAGTTGATGAGTCTCCTTCAAATCAGTTAATTCAGAATAGTGCCTCAAAGCCAGTGTGTGTGTATAATATCTCTAGTCTTAAAAGTTGATAAGAGTATTTCAAAACCTCAATCTTTTTGGAGATTTAAGAAGATTTCTACTTTAGAAGACTCACTAGAAACATGTTTAAAATTGATTAGTATATCTTTTGTCATTGTTTCTCACTGAAATTGCAATGTTGAAGGATGAGGGAAAAAATAGTGGGGGGGAGAAAAAGGGAGGGAGAGAGACATAGTGATTCCTATGTATTTGTGTGTATTTCAAGTGGGTTTGGTATAAGGTTTTAGATGGTTATTTTTTAGTTTTCAAAGAGATAGTTTGGTATTTCTGCTGGTTTATAGACTTGCTTTTTCACTTCAAAAATTATTACTTGTGTAGAGAAAAGCCATGAGAATAATATTTCCTTTGGTCAATCTCTATCTCAAACAAAATGGTTTATATATTTTTTATACTATGCCATAAAAGTGAATATTGCTTAGCTACTGTGGTGTATTAGTTTTTTCCATGCTAGAATAAATCTACTTCCAATTATTAGGCTATCTCACCAGTTTAAATGTAATAGTTCATCTCTTTGTTTCTTTACAAATCAGATATAAACTTTTTAATGATCTAAAATGTTTTTACAGAGTGCTCTGAATTGAACAACAATTCCTAAAAATATTTCTTTGGTCTTATGAGGCAGACATTGTTTAAAATCAGAGAAATTTTTTTTAGAATAGGGGAATGCTTCCATATAAATCAGAGGAGGTATATCGAAGACCTAATTTCCTTTATCCAACAGATTGTCTAACGTAAACGAAACTTGCAAATACTAAAGGAGTGCTTTGTCAGACTACTGATATTTATAACTTTTCCTGCTTTGTGCTTGATTTAAAACCCAAACCCTGTCAGAAAGCCAGATGGCAAGTAAGGACACCTCTGATACATTAATATTTAGCTACCACAGGGTGGAAAAGGATTGACTTGCTTCTGAGGACCTATGGGGTTGAAAGAACACCCTGTCCTGAATGTGGATGATAGTGAGAGTTTCTGTGTATGACAAGTTCTTTAAAACTTATTTATTTATTGTCATCTGTTAGGTTTCTATAGCTTTTTGCCCTTTGAGTCTCCAGAGCCTGGCTGCTGCATGTAGCAATTAGTTTGTGCCTGAGAGAAAATGAGTAGTGAGAGAAACCTCTGGGCTACAATGTGGTGTGTGACAAACACAGAGGAATTTGGAAGAGCTGCTCATTAGGTAGAAATTAGTCATGGAGTAGCCCCAGGTGGGTGAGTAGTGACTTTACATTATTTATTCTCATCTTTCTTCGGGCAGCCCCGCCCTTCTCTTCTGTATCACATGCCCTCTGGAGAGTTGCTAATGGCATTGCCAAAAGTATACAACATTTAAATGGAACACCAACTGAGAAAAAGGGATCTTTGTGACTTGGAAAGGCAATCAATAAGGTGGGTATGGAGACTGCTGAGGGGGCCTTTCTTCTCTCCCAAAAAGAAGGGCGGTAAGGGGTGAGGTCACTCATTGTAGGCTGATTACAGAGTACAGAAATGGTGGGTTGATTGAAGGTGTGTAAATAGACTACAGAATCTATTAATCTAGGAGAGCACATTTGTGTGTGCACATTCGAATGTAAAGCTAAAAGGTGGCTGAGATCAACTGCAGTATTTAAAGTTATTATTTACCCAAGCAGCATTCCTGTGCCCTTGGCATTCTTGTGAATTGTGGGCAGGGTACATAGGCCGAAAAATCCAACCTCTGAAAAGTGCAGTTTTGAGGCTGTAAAAAGCCACTAAACTACCTTCGCTGATTACATAGCAGCTCTCTAGACCGCCAGTCTCCCGGCAGGCATCTGTGCCTCACACTTTCCTATTTATTTTTACTGAAACACTACCATGGATTTTATACTGAAAGAAAAAATAAACATGCAGACATTTGTTTAAGAAGAATCTGGAACCTCTCTGTTATGATACGTGTGCTGAGGAACACCGATGTGGTGGTTTATTGTATACTACCAGCTGTAACCACTTCAGCTAGAGAGCACTTTATTCTTCACCTTTAAAGCGGTAATTGGTTAGTATATTTTCTGTCTGTAATCAATAGCTTTTATATTCCATGTAATATCGTGGAATACAAAAGCTATTGATTACACACAGCTAACGTCTTTTCCACATGCCACTCCACATGACTGAATAATACCGAAATTCTATCATGCTGCCAATGTGTTAAATGCCTCTGTCATTAATTGGTTCTCCGATCTTCGAGAATCAAGAAAAAGGAAATTTCTTTACTCCAATCTCCAGGGAAACCATGACTTTTATATAAGAATAGTACCATTTGATATAAAACAAGTGTAAAACAAGTGTATGAATTGAGGGTTTTTTCCTAGCTGAGAGTTTTTGCATAGATGCTTGTCTATGTGTGCATATGTAATACATATGTAATACGTATTTATTTTATATACACTTCTCCCTTGATCTTTCCCATGAATCTCTGTCCCTCTGTCTCTCTGCATATATATATATATATATATATATATATATATATATATATATATTGTTCACTCTCATTGAAACCTGCTCTTCACAGGTCCTCTCTGTGATTGACAGATCTTTAACTTGTCTATTGTATCTTTATCTGCATACCATCCCATGTTATCATTTTATACACAAACACAAACACATACCTATAATTCCTCATGTCCTGGTTTTCCATGTTACTAACAGTTAACTATTCCAAGTAGCTGGCTCTACTCAGTAGCATGAATTCTGTAAAGTCAAACACACGTATATGCTATAACATTCATTTTTTATTTCAGTATCTCAAACCAATGCATAGAGCTGTTCAGGTTGTGCCCTGCACATGGCACCTTGCTGGGTTAGATAGTGGCAACCACGATATCCTCAGCTGGCTGTGACTGAGGTGCCTCCACCTTGAAGACAGAACGCTGTTTTCTGATTCATGAGAAGGTGTCATCTGCTATGCGCACTGTGATGGAGATGTTTGCACACCAAGGGAAGCCTTTTTCTCATTTGTACAACATCATTGTATGGGCTGGCACTGACCTTGTTGCACTGTGACCTGTGAATTTACCTAATGAATTAGGCATTAGTATTACTCTAATGAATAGAAAATATAAAATGTATTATCATGAGTCAGACAAAATGGATTATTTCAAACCAAGAAAAAAAGATGATACTTTGGTATCATCAAAGTCCTCACTTTGCAGGATTTCTGTTTCTTTGGATCCAAGGGCTCTACTGTTGCTTTGAGCATGGTATATTTTGAATAATAAAAGTGCTCAGGTATGAAAATAGAGAGTAGTTCAGTGATTACCTAGATTTGGGGGTAGGGATTGGGAGATGATAGCTAGTGGGTAGAGTATCTTGTTTTGGTACAACAAACATGATCTAAATTTGATTGTGGTCATAGCTGTATAACCTTGTCAATATGCTGATATCTACTGAATCATAACCTTTAAATTGGTAAATTGTATAAAATGTACATTTCAATTTAATAAGGCTATTATTTAAGAAATGCTACTTTGCAAAATGAAGATAATCTGATGAGTTAGAATTCAGATATCACCAAGAGAAAATGGAATAATAAAAAAACTTGGAATTAGATAATTAAGATATAATACCAACATATTTACAACATAGACTTCGTTATAACAATGTCAACCACATAAATAATTAAATAAATCCTTACAGAAATTTGCTTCTTCAGATTTGCTATTTTGGAAGGATATTCTGAAATGCAATATTCTGAAATATGCAGGGGGCAGGTAGGTCAGAATGGAGCCTTTCCCCCAGAAAAAAGACAGGCCAAGGCTAATAGGACATTCTTTTAAGTAGTTCGTTACTGTCAGTATATAAACTCTGTTTTTAGTCTTAACATATAATGTAGAAAACTTAAGCACACAATCTCCATTTTGTACTGTACTTTATATGCAGAGTCTTGAACTAAATAAAGATTCTCAGCAAGTGCTAATAGTTCATCAGTGATGAGCTAGTTATTTTGAATTTTCCACCTGAATAGGATCTTTGTTTCAGGACCCACAGTCTCAGGAACCATTCAGTGGAATCACTAGGAACCAAACAGAAAGAGACATAAAACAATCTCCTACCAGTGAAAGCAGCTTCCTCTAGAAGGGGGCTACAGAGGAGAGAAGACAGCTCTCTGAATTTACTTGGCACACGAACAGAAAGATTCAGGCTCCAAAAGAGACCACCTGCTACCCTTTATAGGTGCTAAGAAATACCAAAATTAAAAGTACAAGAAATACGATCTTCTAAATAGGGAAGGGAAAAGAATGGTAATGAACTTTCAGAATAGACAAATAAGTAGACTCCACTGGTTGCTATTAAAAATACACATCCACAGGCAGAGAAACATTCACCTGAATTGTAGAGAGATGCTGTAGCACTCTAGGGTGCTGCTTTTGACTTATAATAAGACATTGTAAAAAATATTCATTTTTTGGTCCGTCTATGGATATGTGGGTTCACTCTTCAGAGAAGGCACTGCTTTTTGGGGTGTGTGTCCATTTGGGGGAAATGTATTTGTTTCTTAGTGTTTCATCCCTAGGGGAGGAGAGTTGGTTGATGTATGTATTTTATACAGTACTAAATCCAGGAGTTCATTATTTTGAGGATAGATTCACATTTCAGGATAAGACCAGTATTCACCTTAGTGTATTTTGTCCTTTTCCTGGCAGAAATATCCTGTAGAGATCTCCAAATAGCAATTCCCTCAAGTCATAGTAAGAGCAGATATCTTATTCACACCAGGGTGATATTTTTTCCAAAACATGCTCTGAGCTATAAGATTCAACTGTAAATCTTAACTCTGCTGTTGCTCAGGAATACTGCTGAGGAGCTTCGTTGATGCTGAGTGAAAATGCTAAGTAGAATGTTTGTGTGAAGTTTTTATTTTCATACATTACACTTTTAAAAATATTTGGTATATATAGTTTGAGATCTACACCTACCCATTGTTCCAGGTACTGAAACACGCACACACACACACAGTCACAAAACCAACCATCAATTCGCTTATTCCAATGCAGTGATCCTTCTGGTGGCTTGAATTTATGACTTCATAATTTCTTATGCAAATATAATCTGGTTCAGTTATTTTAATCAAAAAAACTTTATAACTACCAACCCTCATTCCAAATCATTTTATGCATACAACACACGTACATGTTTAGTGATGCTTTTTACATTTCTGAACTTTTTGACTTTTTTACATAATCTAATCTGAGAGATATTGATTAGGATATATAAAATGCAAAGCATTTGCTAGCACTTTAGGTATTTAATTCAATTCTAATAGTGTTAGGTAAAATTAGGATAGGATTTTTAAAAACAAATGGCACTTTTGATTTAGAAAAATATATTCCTTCTAACACAAACCTGAACACTTTTTCTTTTTTTTCATTTTTTAAAATTTAAAAAATTTTTTTTGTGGCACCAGGGATCGAACTCACGACCTTGCACTTGCCAGGCAGGCGCTTAGGCCACTGAGCTAAATCCTCAGCCCACCTGAACGCTTTTTAGTTGTAATATAGCATTTACTGCAACGTCACAATTTATGTTAGAGTATAACATTATTATTCTATTAAATATGCCTCAAATGAAGATTGCACTATTTTTTGCCCTATAAAATGTAGAGGTCTAAGTAACCAGTGTACATAATTTTACAAGCTGTGCACTGACTTATAACGTTTTTCATACTATGACCCATGTATAAAGCTGGGCATTTGAATATATGTTTATACTGATGTTAGAAATGAGAATTAATGGTTTTTATAAATGCAGTTGAGAGTACATTCCATCTAAAATGTGAACACTCTGGTGCTGGTTTAATAAATGAAAATGAAAGATTTTTTGTAAGTTCTAGACTTCATCCTGAAGGCTTTCATAAAAAAGGTGAGATGACAGACAGCAGATGGATTTATCTTTTTACTTAGCTGCAAAACTACACATCAGTTTTATAAATATATCTCTCAGCTAAATATAGCTTGACAGTAATTCTATAAGATTCATCAAGTTGAAGAAAGTGATTATGTCTAATGGCATGTAATAATGTAGAAGTGGGATATATCACATGATTTCAATATATTAGACTAGAAAATCCATTCAGTCTAACCTTTTCTTTTAAAATGAAACGCTGTTCTGTATACCAATTGATTTCAGTATTCATTTAATTTTTAGCATGATAAATAATACCAAGACTTTTTAGATCCTAACCCGGAATAATCTGAAAGAACCACTAAGTTTGTAGATTGCAGGCAATACTACTAAATGTTTAAAATTTTTCAGAGACATGAGAAGTCAATGTAAGCTTTTAACAATATTTTTGCTTGACTTAATTAGCTCACATGTACATATAGGATGTAAGTGATTTAGTTGCTCATAGGAGAATAAAAGCTGATGTTCATAAAGCACTTAATCAATTGTAGGTTAAAACCTCTTTCTTTTTCTCTGCGATATCTGGAGACTAACCCAAAGCCACTCCGGCACAGTGATGGAGAGAGATCCTGTACATTAGCAGAAGGCTCTCAGGCTGCACTTCATTCTGATATAATGACATCAGACTAACATTCTAAGATGAAATTTTCAATAAATGCTGGCAACCAACACAATTCATTATGGTTTCTCCTCATAAAGGATGTGGGCAAAATTGCTTTGGCTCTAAAAAAGCTTTCACTTTATTATGAGAATGGATCAATCACCATCAGCACAAGATACTCACTGGGCTACTTCTTTGCAGCCATTATGCAGTTTGCTACCAGGGCTTGTTGAAGACCTTGAGAAATTGTTTTTATTAGGCAGGCATTATTGCTAGACTCCTAAATGCATTTTTAAGTCCATTTATTTGGTAAAGAGATGGAACAGTCTATCTGAATTGAGACTGGTAGGAGATCACCTGCCTTTCTCCTATAAAAGCCATCCCCACCTCCAAAATAATAATAATAATAATAATAATAATAATAATTCCACTTATTTGGACTTCTACAGAGAAAGAAGTGATAATATATATTTTTCCATTAAACTGAGAAAGGGGAGTCAAATTACTCAATGATCCATTATACATCTGTAAAAGTAGAGAGCTGATATTTTATGTCCAGTAAGGACTCCCTCCGTGCCTTTTTAACCTCCCTTTCAGAAGCAAAATTTAATTGCTGCTTTCAGTGGAGGCTGTAGTCTAGAGCTCAAGTTGAAACTGTGTCTATCTGCTTCACCATTTCATGTCTTCATTCATTCTGTGTCTGTATTTTTGAGATGGAGCAAGAGAAGAATTAGATAAAATAAAAAGTTTCCTGAAATAAAGCTTTTGTGACATTGGATAAGTTTCAGTAATTATCTGTCATCAAGGCTGATCTGATGTATAAGCATTATTTTGCATTTCATGCTTGTGGTTTTTGAATATCCTACAATAAATTGTAGCCTATTCCTTTGGAGAAGCTATATTTAAATTTTTACTGTTCTTCTTTCTTCTGGGGCCTCTAGAAAACCTTTGCAGCATCTATGTTACCCAGAATTTCAGTTACTCTCTTCAGTCATATTCCTGTTATTAACAAGGTAAACTTTGAAAGGTCACCTACCATGTTATAGGACAAAGATTTTGAGTGTGCCTAAGAAAAGTGTGTAAATCAAAATATGAGCATTTACAAAAGTTTTCACTTGTTAAAGAAGTATGAATTATTGCAAATGAAAGAGGTATTTGAGAACAAATATGCACATTGCAATTGATGATTGAGAGTGATGGCTAAAATATTCCAAAATAAAACTTATGATCCCCCCCCCGAAATATCCAATATGGGCTTTTGTTCTGCAACATCTACTCCAACAAAATCAGAAAAGCAATTTTCCATCAGTTATGAAGTTGCTCAGTATTTCACAAATGCTAAGGTATGAAAGCGTTGGACAGGCTCATCATTCTCAGCCTTCCTTAAACTGTTTGAGTAAGGTCGTGAACAACTGGCTGGGAAATACAGCTGGAAAATATTTTTAAGAAGATAATTCTCAATTCTTTCATACTCGTATATTAATGTATATAAAATTTTATCACAGAATAGTTTTGATGGATTTGTGTTGTTGTATATGGCATCTAAATGGAATAGGATTTTGTCTCCATGGGTGGTATACATACATGCCAATTTTATTGTCATCTATGTGAAAAAGTGACTGACATAGGTGGTGAAACACCTGTGAAGTTTTTATAAATGGTTAAATTAAAGAAAAATGTAGGTCACATCTTATATATTTATAATAAGTAAAGTTGCTATAACAAGTGATCCTTAAATTAGTTTAATGTTTCCACAATGTAGGGGCTGTTCAGGTTTTTGAGTTGCTCTGCTCTGAACAGCCATTCACAGACCCAGACCATGGGCTCTACTATTGCCAGCCTCAGGGTTTTAATATCATCCTGGATATTAGCACCCAGCTGGGAGAAGGAAAAGGCTCTGTGGCTTTAATGATCCAGGCCTGGAAGTCATGGACTTTACTCAGATTTCTATTTCATTGGGTAGAACTCAGTCAAAGCTAAATACAAGTCAGATTGAGCATTGCAGTCTAGTATGTCTGGAAAGATGAAGGAGAAAAATACTCCCAGCAACAATTTTGTACAGTATTGATAAGAGCATGGAAAACAACACAGGACTTAACTCACCTGGGTCCTACAGAAATTTACAAGAAACCATCATGAGAGTGAGTTTCTAAGGATAAAACCTCTGCATTGGGACAAGAAAGTGGAAATTGATTTGAATGGAAAATTGATTACACAAAATTTGAATTTAATGGTTGGCCACCAGCCTTGTCTTCTTTTCCTCATTCTTATTTCTTCTTTTCCCATCCAATTTTTTTGGTGGAGAGGCTTGTAAATTATATCACAAACTGTCAATACTTTTTAATCTAAATCAGCCAGTGTTTAGGCATTAATGGTATTATCATCTTTACAAACATTTATTTAGACTTATAAAAGCCCTGGTTAAAAAATAAAATATTGTGTAAAATTTCAAGTTTGCAAACCATAAAAAATTGGACCTGCTTTGGTTGAAATAGCTGTAAGAATCCAGCACCTCTTTCAGAGCCCACCCTTAGCCCATCTCCCTACCACACATCAGACCTTAAAGCATTTCTAAGAGTCAAAGTGAGAACAGCTGCTCCTCTCTAATATTGCCAGTATGGAAACAACCACTTTTTTTGCACTTATTACAGATTTCCGTGGCCTCTGTGTCTCTAAATCCCCTGGATTATTTGGGTCTTTCTGTTGCGTGATGTTTAAATAAAAATGACTCAATGTCTGGGTCATGTCAATGTCATCTATGATGTCCTAAACAATATTTTCAAAGAGTTTCAGAATCCATTTCCACTAAATATTTAATAATCATTGTTGAATCCGATAGGTTCTTTATTGGTCTTTTTCACTTATAATATTTTCCATTTTTATTTCTTTGTTTCAAGTCAGTCCAAATGGACAAAACGGCTTCTAAGCTATCATTTTCATCTTCGGAGTTGCAGAAGGCATTTGTGTGAACAGACTGTCAGGAAGAAGGTAGCCTGTTACAGCAAGGCATGATGGAGAGACGGTTCATTCTCAATATTAGCTCTCCTTTTCCTTGATTGTGGACAAGCTATGTCTAGAAACCTCTCACTGATTGTTTTTCCTCCTCATTTTCCCTTCCATTTTGCCAGGGTTTCTGCACTTCAGTTCACATTCTTCTACTGTTGCAGTTTCTGGGGACTGTTAACCTCTCTTTACAGGACAACTCAAGTCATTCCTTTATTTTACAAAGTTCTCTTTGTCTCATTCAGTCTGTTTGCCAAAGAAATCATCTACGCATGTATAAAATAGGCCTTCATGATTATTATTTGCTGAACACCCAGTCCCTTACTTAGAGAATTTTCCCACCAGATTTTAAAGCAGCACTTTTTTTCTTTACTCTCCTCACCATCCTGCCACCCAGGCGTGTAAAATAAAGAAACTTACACATGTGGGATCTTCCCTTTTGGAACTCAAGATTAAAGAAAAAAATACCTTGAAATAAACACACAATGGGACCTGCATAGATAGATTATATAGAGAAATTAAGACAATAATGTTCATATCTGAACTCAGTAAAGACAACATGTATACACAAGTATCATTTTTGCAGCATAATTCTTCCTTTCTTTACTTTCCACCTAGTATACAATCTCTTAGTTTTTAAATTTCTTTGCATTGTTGTGTGTCTTGAATAGTGCATTGTAGTAAATAGAGGAAAGAGTGGCTCCTCGAATGTATTAAGCAGGAAACTTGATCACACTGTTTAAAGAGAAAAACACTTCCTGATGTATAACACTTCTGACTTTTACGATCTCACCACATTCACATTTTTGGCTCTGTTATTGCTCTCTGGGCTCTCCATCTGATTTACATAATGTATGTTCGTGTGCACATGTTTATTACAACAGATTGCAAAGTTAACTTATCATAGCTTTTCTGCATTTATATTTTCTCCCAATTTAAAGTTTTAAGAGACACCAAGGCAATTTGACAGCTACCTAATAAAGCTGAAATTCTGGCTATAATCAGAATGCCTGGGGACCGCGACTGCCTTTGGTGCTCCGAATGCATGCTGTATGTGAGTGTTGCATTGATCATAGTGAGTGGGCCTGCCGTGAGCCCTGGGCATGCTCTGGGCCGTGAAACTTAAGGGGAGCGAGGGACGGTGTAATCATTGTGAGAGCAGCTTAGATCGATGCTCACGACACCAACAATGAACCTCTCTCTAGAGGGGCATATTGCCATTGTGAAGTCAAGCAAGTATAAGCGTGATGGGGTGGAACTTCAATTTTTCTCCAAGTAAAGAAACTAGTCCAGAGGTCACAGTTGATGAATGATGAACAGCTCTTTTCTCTGGGATTTCTGGAAAGATGGGCTAATACTCAGGAAACCTATTGATAATTCTGTGAAATTCCTCTTTTAATTCTAAGTATACACTTTTGCTTTAGGAAAAGGAAACTAACCTAAGGAAATTTGTCTTGCTGCAATAAAATAGTGGGAACCATTGCATTCAGAAACTCTTGAAAGTGAAACACTGATGGTCTGGTGGATTGGGGGTAAAAGAAACCTTGAGAGGTTACCTGGAAAAGCTTTTCTCTTGCATACTGCCTGAAGCATTGTTTTCAACCTAGTGCGAGGAAGAGCTCATCTTGTAAGACAGTTACAATTTCATTTACTTGGCTATTGTGTTTGCCTGAAATTTTTCCTTCATCCTGCAGTCATTTTAATCTTTTGAAGTGTTTCAAATCTTAAATACAGTTTTTATGTTCCTGCTATGTCTTCACTTTTCCAGTCTTCGCTAATTCAGTCTCTGCTTCTCAGATGATGACATTTTTAGACCCTTGATTATTTTTGTTGCTATCTTCAGGAAAACTCAAACTGTACCATGTTAATATTTTTTTAAAATATGGAGCTTAGGGAAAATTGCAATGTTCGAGGTTTGCAAAGGGAAGTTCACAGCACAGTGATAGTACTTTTTCTTTTTTGATTTTGATATTTTATATTTATCTACAAAGCTATATCACATTAGCTATTTTAGCAGCCACATTCATTATTTTCTTATGATGGGCATTTATTAAAATAAAAACTGCTATATATCAGGTCTATCCCACTTTTAAATTTCACAGTTGATTTTCTTATGTTTATTCATTTTTTACATTTATTTGCATCAAGTTATACATTGTTGGATATAATCCACCACGAACATTTTAAATTTATTTTTTAAAATGGATCTATTTTTGCAGTTAGAATCATCTATACATTTAACTAAATGTCTATTTAGTGGAAAATGTCTTATACAACTTAAATTACTGATAAAAATAGAAAAGGACATATCTTTCAATTAGTACTCTACTTTGAACGGTTATCAATGTATTAATTTACTATTGGGCTATTATTCCAACAGCTATTCATCCCTTGAGTTCTATTATCATCCCACAGTCAGATCTATTGAATCATGGGTAATTTTTCATATTTATTCCTGAAATTCAGATTTACTCTGTCTAGGCTATTCATCTTTGCTAATATAGGGATCTTATTGCAAAGGCAATAAAATTGGCATGGTTTGTTCCCAGTGGAGCCGTTGTAGTGCCTAGTAATTACTGTCTTATCTGAAAAACACCAATACATTTATTAAAAGCTTTATTTTCAAATTTTGCCAGAGATGGTTGTAAAGTTATCAGAACATTTGGGGAAGGCAAGAACAAGAGCACTTAGGAGAAAGGGCCATGAAAATTTGGATGCACATAAAGGACTCAATTCTAATTCTCACTGGCAGGGCAAGATTAGCATACATCTTGTCTCAAAGAGATTGGTTCTGGAAAGAGATCTGACTCCGTTGGATTCATTGTTGAGTTCATCTCTGAGGGACAGGAGAATAATGAAAGGCAGAGCAGTAGTTGGGGCAAAGGCTGATGGAACAGAGCAGGCTATAAATTCCAAAATCCACTTTCTCTTATTTATGAAAATTGGACAAAATCTTTGACTGTTTTCAATTTTTCTGAATGTTCTCTTATTGCCTAGATATTCGCCACTGGCCATTTCACACTTGCACATGAATACCCTTTTAGTACCCTTGTGTGTATTTCATCTGTGTTTGGAGACTCGAAGGTAATTTAAAGCAACTTAGTTTTCTCTTATCATTTCCTTGTTTAATTTGTACTCTAGTCCCTTGGTAACCAAATCTGTTCTATTATTTCCAATGTGAGTATCACTCTCTTTATTAAAGAAGTAGAAGTAAAATAGAAACTGAATAGCCTCGCTTTTCCTCTGTCTCTGGTTATCATTATATCATTTATCTCACATTCTGAGCCTGGGCTTTCCCTTTTCTCAAGCTCTTAACTGAAGCAAATGTTCATTGTGTGCTAACTTTGTTCAGGTATGGAGCTAAGTGTTGTATTTATACTATTTTATTCAGTCCTCAAAACTGAATAGAGAAGGATTGCAGTACTCATTTCACAAGTGTAGGCAAATTAGACAAAATTTCCAACCCCCACAGTTAAAGAAGCAACAAAGTCTGGCTTGTAATAAGGTCTGTCTGTCTTAAAATCCTATTCTCCCAAGCGATGTATCCCATGGTGCTATTTTAGAAATTTTAACACTGTATTCCAAAGTCTCTGCATAGAATTTTACCATACTAATTCTATTCTACACCTCTCTCCCTATGTTTGTGATAAAGTGTTGGTCTGCTTCACTTATACAACTTTTCTTCTTTTAAAGCATAACTTTTAAAGATCTATCTACAATTATGCTGGTTTCTTTGCATAGATGCCTGTGTTTCTTCATTTGGATAATATATGGAGGATGATTTTTGAAATCAACTCATTTCACTTCAGTTATACATCTAAGCTTCATGAGTTGATATTCTTTGTAAAAGGGTTTAGGTCAAACCTGCACTCAGCTGAGGCCATTCCGAAGGCAGGAAGGAAGCAATGCCACGCCTCTGACTGCATGTCCCAGAGGTTACGGATGATATTGAGTGTGGTCACACACTGCATAAGACATAGCCACACCCACTGGTCAGGCAGAATCAGCTCTTTAAAATATATTGATTAAGCCAGCATTGCAGGGATGGTGCTAAGTATTGTGAAATGACAACTATCTAATTCTGATCTCTCTTATTATTACGAGCAGAGTAGTTTAGGCAGGGAAATCGATTCTTTTTTCAACTTTAGCTTTATATTGATCATCACCAAATTATTGCTTGCACTTTATTTCTAGACTTGCCTAGGCAGACTAGGAACTGTGTATAAAAATTAAGTTCTATAGATCAAAACACTCAATCGAATTTGCTGCTGTTTAGAATATAAGGTAACTTTCAAAATTATATTGCATTTATATATGTTTTTAAGTAGAACATAATTTTGCGAGCAAAATAAGTAGGTATACTAATTTGCTGCTCTAGTATCATTGTTTAATATTTAAATGTAGAATTTTTGATGCCTCCATTTTCTTTCTTCCTTTTTTTTTTCTTTTTTGTGGTACTAGGGATTGAAGTAAGCAATCCCTTTATCACTGAACTACCTCCTTAACCCTTGTTAAATTTTATTTTGAGACAGAGTATCCCTAAGTTGTGCAGGTTGGTCTCCGACTTTTGAACCCTTTGCTTTATTTCCTGAGTAGCTGGGATTACAGGCATGCACCACCACACTCAGCCAATGGCTCCCTTTTTAAAATGGATTCAGTCAATCATTAGATGTAAATGTATAATTTTCCACTAATTCTTGTAGTAACTATTTGGGATGTCGATATACCTAGAATAGCTTTTTCAAACTTTGAAATTTGTAGAGCAGTTTAATTACATTAATACCCAAGCGTCTGATAGTACATCTATACCTATGTCTATATCCATGCCCGTTTATATCTATATCTAATTGTATCTCTCTATAGCTATAAAATTTAAGGCAGAGAACCAGCACAAAAGTGAAGCTCCTGCTTAGGACAGGCACTTCCTTGAGGCTGGGCTATGAAACAGAGGAGGAGCAGTACTCCTTGCCTTGCAGGGTTTGCGAGGAGTAAATGAAAACTCCTTTTCAGACAGTCAAGCCGTGAAGACATCGGTCACCTGAAATTTGACTTTGGACTCTGGGCACACCTGCCCGCCACTCCTGCCCCTTGAAAACTGGGCTATGTCTTTCTCCCAGCCCACACCCAGTTCCAGCAAATCCCTTGCCCTGACAGAATTCAGCAGAGAGTGGTGTCTTCACAGTCAGGTATAGCAAGTCAGCCACGAAGGAGCTCCTCGTCGAAAGAGTGTGTCTCCTATGTAAATCAGCACATCTTGTTCATTAACACAGCTCAGGATAATCAGGCCACAGAGCCAAAAGCATGCTGGAAGAGATCCAGACTATTCCAAATCCAGATAGATGGAAGCAGATTGGGAGATGTCTGGAAACTGGAGTCTGCCTACTAAATACTACCTGCTTTCCCTGCAAGGGCTGATTAGAAAAAAATAAATGTCAGATGCTCCCACCCCCAAGAACTCTCGGAGGAAGTCAGACAGGATCATTCCCCCCTTACTTTATATAGATTGTAGGAGCAATTTCAAATAACCAGTGCTGCATGCAATTTATTTTCTCTTACCCTCTGTTCTTCTGAATGACACTACTTGGCAGGAGGTTTTGCCACTTTCAGAAGGTTCAGGGCCTGAGTGGGTAGCAGGCTGCCTCAGTGGAGATTTATCATGTAGAATAATTCATTGAGCCATATGTTCCAATGAATATATACAGAACATTGTAAATACATCCACTGAATTTCTCATTTGCTACCAGAGGGAATCTATCTTTCACATTTTCCAGCAGAGCATTTGACTGCAGATGTTAGAAAATATTTTGCTTTAAGTTTTGTTCTGACTGTTCCCTCTGGTGTGATTTACCTGGTTTTTATTTTCTGCTAAAATCTAAGCTCTGGGTGGATATTTTATTTAGAAATGCTATAAGCACACTTGGGTATTCTTGGGCTGACTGTTTCCACCACAATTATCTCTCCTGGCATTTGCCTATTGTAGCAGAATGACAATGTCTCGTATGCCACCTGTTTAGGCCCTTGTTCCTATGGGAAGCAAACAAAGAAAAAGATTGATCATAATACTGAATTCAAGTCGTGTAATAAGAAACTGTTCTAATTGCTTGCAATCTTTGGTATTTCCACGTAAGAATGAGTCCGGTCCATGTCCTTGTCTATCTCTACCATCTGGGACAAAAGATGGTTGTTGGCTTTGATTGACATTAACATCATTGTTTTAGCTAGATTTTGATTTAGTGTCAGTTGAGATCAAACTCAGTGTTTCAATTTTGATTATTGACCAGGAGGAGAGCAGTTGATAATTAAGTGGAAGATGAGTATTTGTGAATGCGTTTGTCCTTATTAAGGTTGAGAATTCGGGAGGTAAACATAATGAAACTAATAGCCTGGAACTAGGGAGAAAAAAGGGGAGAAAATGATAGGAAGGACAGAAAAATATTGTGTCTGCCTCTGCACTTTGTCGGCATCCTGAAGATAGTTTGGGAGTCACTGAAAATCATTTCCTTCTGCTTTTACCCCTTGCATGTTATAGTTAGTTGAAAGCATGAATTTGGATGTTTTGAGATCTTAAAAATGGAAAACTAAGCACGTTTGTTGGTTGTCTCTATGTTAGTCTAAACTCTTTCATTTCTTCAACTTGCTTCTTTGATGAAATATAACCCCATTTTCCATATAGGAGAGAATAGGAGAGATGGAGAAAGATAATAGAGAATGAAAAATAGGAGGCAAACTACTAATGGATGTCATGGAGAAAATCGCTAGTTGTCTTCTTTTTAATGTTCTTAGGGAACCTCTGAATGAAATATTCCTAAAACTTACTGAACTTCATTTGCCAAGACCTGATACTGCTTTGGAGATGATTGGATTTATGTTCCAAACAAAGAGAGCAAAGACAGTGAAAGTAGCCTGTAAATTAGTTGTTGTTGAAATGATGGCCACTTTCATGGGAAATATAATTTAAATATTTGAATATTCATATTTCATTTCTACCTGTAAGTATGTAATGAAAACTGAAAATAGAATTAAGCACTAAATTCCTCTCAAGTAGGAGTCAGCAATAATTTTCTAATATAGTTAATAAAACATGCCTTTTAATTTTCACTTTCCCTGTTTCCTTCAATTTTCTCATAAAGGAGCATTCCCTTTCATTCATACGTCCCCTGCAGTGATCTGTTAATAATCCAGGGAAAAAATTCTTACCATTGGCTGAGTACAATTGTGTGAAGGAAGCTGGTGACAGCAGACACAGCTGCTACCAAAAAATACAGTTTGTTGGCAGCATGACAGCTGTTGGCTATTCGAGTGTTTAAGTATCAAGGCCCTGAAAGCCCTGCAGTGCTCCTATAGAAATACTGGAAGCTCTCCAAGTTTAAGATACTATAGATGGGACTGTCATGACTGTTTGTGTCTCCTTGTATCAAACAAACGCAATTTTACCTTATTAAGTTAATGTCTTCTGTAAGGCAGAAATCAGGAATATGAGAGTATGTGTCTTCTAGAAACCCTATTCAAAGTGTCACCACCTGACTGTCTGCTACCATGATTGTCCATAAAGTTAATTTACAATTAATGACATGGGATTAGGAAGTTGGATTTTATTTTATATTTCTGTGAATATTACTATTCAGCTATAAACGTGTTTTTATCTCCATCTCAAAAAGTCCTGCCGTTTAGCAGAGTAAAAAAAATCAAGCTGGAAGCCACTGTGAAACTTGTTTTCACCTTAGGATTCCACAAATCATCCACAAATCACCAGTACAGAAATGTTAGATTATTAAATGAGGAATTTTATAATTTTCCAGGAAAAGGAGTAAAGATAAGATTTTTACATGTATTTCTCTGCTCTCTGTCTCTGCAATGAAACGCTTAACACTGGCTACTTACGAAGGAAAGGAGGTTTATTTAGCTTTCAGTTTTGGAGGTCTAAGGCCCACATGGTGTAGTGCAAGCTCAGGGAGGGCCTTGACTGTATCACCTCCTGATGTGTGGCAGAAGCAAGAGCACTAGCACAACTTGGGGGTAAGCAACAGAATACATATCTTAAACTGCAATCAGAAAGAGAGAGGAAAGGAGTCCTGCAAGCACCTTTTAGCCCAAATAGCGTAAGGTACCAGGCCTACGCCCTGTTTCTTGAAGATCCATAGCATCTCCCACAGGGCCACACTGGAACCAGGTCCTTTTATATGGACTTTTGGGGAATAGTCAAATTACACCCAAACCATAACACTGCCTTAGTGTTTGAGACATAACATTAAGATTTATGGATAGGGTATATGATTTTGTCTATACTTATATAATTAGAGGTAATATGTATGTATTTCTGTAATATCACTAGATTATGAGTAAGAGCTTTATTGAGGGGTTGCCTGAATAATACTAGCTTTGCTCTTCTTCTGCATCATTCTTTCTTGCTACATCTCGAGCTGAATAGATGTCTTTTTCATGACATGCTGGTCTCTTATATGACAAAATACTACACTGATGAAAATAACTTTTAGTTTATTTGCATTCAATTGGTTAGTGTTTATTCTCTAGGACACATCAACTTCTACTGAGTTAGCTATTTCTGTGTCTATTTGCTACTACACATAATTGCATGATGCTGGGAGAGAGTTCTTCATGTGCTCTTCAAAATGCATGTGAATGCCTCCAGAAAAGAACATTTTCTACAGCTGCAATGAGAGGATTTTTTCCCCAGCCCTTCTGATGTTAGAAAGTAAGAATAACTTCTGATTAGATTTCTACCTGGGAAACTTTCCTCTGTTGCTCATAAGACTTGTGTCCCAGAATGTTTTCCACAATCAAACATCACACCATCTTTAAGTGCAGGAGTTGGAGTTACGAGAGATTTACATCTTTGGGTTTGGAAGCATAGTATAATCCCTGTTGCATATAGAGTACATTTCAAGCATTTTCGGTGGCCCAAGAGCCAGTTTTTGAAGAATTAAAAGTTTTAAAGAACTTGGATTGTTAAAAAATGAATTGCAAGTCCACGAAAGATTGCCAGTAAAAGTCCATAGGAGGTGAATGCAGGATATAATTGTTAAATGATGAAGAGTCTATCTTGGCTGGAATATACATTTTTGATAGGGATGTAAAATGAGAAAGACATGACCCTGGATAGACCTGTGTCATGAAGGCCCTGACTTGGACTTCATTTAGTAAGTCGGGATCCCTGCAGAGCTATGTGTAAGAAGGTCCATTTGGTGCCAACAGTGAATTTGAATGGGAGACAGACTTTAGCCAAACCTGCTTTCCAAGGAAGTGACATCAGTTAGAAGTCACTATAAATTAGTGGGAGAGATAGAAGGGGTCTAAGATGGGATGGTGATATTATGAATAGGAAGTAGGGGCGGGGATTTAGCTCAGTGGTAGAGTGCTTTCCATGCACACTCAGGGCTTGGAGTTCAATTCCTACCTCTGTAAAAAAATGCAAAAGGAGCCGGGCGTGGTGGCTCACGCCTGTAATCCCAGCACTCCGGAGGCTGAGACAGGCGGATTGTTGTGAGTTCGAGACCAGCCTGGGCTACAAAATGAGCTCAAGGCCAGCCTGAACGGCATAGTGAGACCCTGTCTCAAAAACACCAGGGCTGGGGATCTAGCTCAGCGGTCTAAGCGCCTGCCCGGCAAGTGCAAGGTCGTGAGTTCAATCCCCGGTGCCGCAAAAAAAATAAATAAATACATTAAAAAAAAGCGAAACGAAACAGGGCTCGTGTTAAGAACGAACCGTTTCCGCATATCCACCATAGCCACAGTTTCCAGATCAGTGATGCAGTTTAAATATAAACCTGAAGTTTTCCAACTGTGCTCTTGTGATGATGTTATTTCCAAAAGTAAGCATGAGAAAAATATATAAATTTGATTTAAAATTCTTTGCACTTGAAGTTCCAAGGACAGCCTCTAGGGGGCAACGTCTAGCAGGCAGCCGTGAAGGTTTAGGGCTCTGGAAAGCCTCACCATTGGAACTATAGATTTAGAAACAGGAGGGGTTGGAACGAGTTGTATTTCTAGGAAGGGGGAACCATACTGCTGCCCATTTGAGCTATTCATTGCTTTCTATGGTCATTGAAAGAACCTTCTGTATAGAGTTAGGGCGCACTGTTTGATCATGGTCTCATTAGATAATGGATCAGTAAGCCAGCACATAAATGTGAGAAAGATGAAGAGAGCATATGGCCATATTCTGTTGAAGGAGCCAAATGCATTGGTTTTGAAAGTCTCATTAAATAAATAAAGAATAGTATCGACGGTATTCTTGGGATTTTTTATTTATTTGCTTCCTTCATTTTTTTTTCACATTATATTTGTTTTTAAAATGAAGAGTATTTTGCTTTAATTGTGATCTAGACAATTTTTTGGTACCAGATAAATCATCTGGCTTTATACAATCTGCTCAAAGTATTTTCCACCACAATACAGATATGTAATATATTTAATTATTACACTTTGTGAATTTAAAAATATTTTAAAATGTAAAATATGAGACAAAACTTGGAAACTAAAAAAACAAATGACAAAATATTGGATAACTGCCAAATCTATTTGACAATTTAAATCCTTATAGTTGTTGAAAATTTTGAGATGTAGAAAAAAACCCCTTTCAGGTAGTCAGAAATCAGTGATTACTTAAAAATGATATACATTATCTTTAGAGGTAAAACCTTGTTTAGGCTCTATTGAAGGAGACGATCCTATCTGTCTTTTCCACTTCAAGAGAGGCTGCCACATGTAAGGCACAACTTTTAAAATAACTGGCTTTTAAAATAACTTTTAAAATAATCTCCAGAGCTAATCATTGTAAAAGCAAAATTCTGTCTAAACTTTTCCTGTCAAATGGCTGGCTTTAAATGCAAACAGATTTTGCATTTCTGTATTTAAATTCAGAACTAAATTGAGACACAAGACTTCCTAAAATAGTAAAAACAAAACAAAATAAAACAAACCAAACTTCCTTACTATGAAACTTTGTTTGTGTCACTTCCGACACCTTTAAAAAAATCTCAAATGTTTGGGAAATTAATGATTTGGCTCACTGTATTTCTGAAGCAAGTGCCTTTGGAATGAACATTTGTGTTCTGTGCTGAATCAAAACCAAGCACAAAGTTGATATATAGCACTCTTACATAAGAGCTATGCTTCTGCAGTCCCAGTGTCGGGTGTCTGTTCTTGTCTGTTGGCATATGCTTAGCAACCTGCTTATATTTAGGGTGTAACATCCTCAAGGAAAGTTTCGATTGCTACTAAGAGAAAGAAATCATAATTGTGTGAGTGACAATATCTTCAAAGGCTCAGAATTGAAGTTGCATGCTACAAGGTACGAGAGGTTTTGATGTGTCGATGCTAACCACTTATGTGAGTGATATTATGCCTCTTGACCTGGATAATTTACATTACATTCTTATGTGTTTCTTCTCAGCTTTCCATTCTAAGCTATGATGTAACCGGAAAATTGCTTCTAAAAACCGTATTATGTTCTCCACACATGCACCAACCTGTGATTGTATGGAGAGGTTAGCAAGAGGCCTCAAAAATGGGGTCTTGCGAGAAAATTCTTATTTCAAGCAAGATGACTGGCGGGAAAGCTCGCTAAACTTTGGAAATGGCTGGGCTTTTATTTTTCTACTATAGTAGCTTACAAACACTATAAAAATAACAATCAATTGGATATATTAAGAATAGTTATCTTTAATCCAAATATTGCTTAATGGGGATAATTTAGGTTTTTTTTTGTTACATTTTTAATCTGAATTATTTGTCTCGTACTCTCATACATAGATGAAAGCAGGTGTAACAGTTCTATGAAACTACATATTTCTTCAGGATTCCTTATATTTCCTCATCATTCCTCTAAGGGAGGGAAAATGATATGTTTGCATCTTTATAAATCATTCTGAATGAAATATAATGAATGCAGAGTTACAGAATGTTTAAAACTAAAAACTTCACTTTTTTGCTTTCTAATCTGAGAAGGACTAGGAAGAAAATACAATATTGCACAATTAGGAACTCAGCTAATAATATAATTACTCTTGCCACATTATTAACCTGTCAATATTGAAAATGAGAGAATGTCCAGCCACTTTAAAATTACTAATGTCTGTAGTAGAACATAAAAGAGAAGATGGGGAGGGAAGGAGGAGTTGAAGGCAGGATAAGGGAATGGGAATAAATCAAGTTATATCATGTACAGGAACAAATTCTGTATGGTGAATGTGATCATTCTGTATTTTTAAAGTGTACCAATAAAATCTGATTGAAGAAAAAAGAAAAAAAGCAATTTACTGTCTTATAATGTATTATTATTAATTTTTTAAAGTTACTTTCGCATTAAAGATAGCAAAGTTAACCCTAAATAAATTCAGTCTCAATCTTTATGGTTTGAATGAATCAATGTAATCTATTGCATGGGTTTGTAGTAAAAAGTTTGTACTATTTTCTCACTTACTATTTAGATGTAGACGCTACTTGAGCCCATACCTTGCCTAACCTGTAGCTGGTTGCTGTAAGAAATTAACCTATGGAGAAAGAAGGAGGGGCAGAGGGGTGAAATAGACAAAGTGAATAGTGTAAGAATGTGTTATGGACATGGTCACAGTGAGGAGCATCATTACTCCTATCCATGAGATTTTCTGAGGAACTTAGGTTCTGAATGTCTCAACTCTGCCTAGAGGATCAAAGGGAAAACATTTATGTGTTGGTTCCCATACCCCATTGAGTTCATGGACAAAGGTTCATTCTCTTGTGTGTTTCTGTTGGATATGTGTTGAATGCCAGTGGTCCCAGTTGTCCTGGGACATAATTTAAGGAGTATGTAGTACACCAGGTCGGGGCTGACAGGCTGTGCAGGCAGAAGCCTGACTGACGCCTGCTGAGAACTGCCCTCTAAGGCAGGGTCTGGTGCAAGAAGAAAGCCTATAGGGCTTAAATGATGTACAAGAGATATCCCATATGGTGTTTAGATCTTATAATTGACACCAATTTCATCACCTGCTCAAGTTCCATCCGTAAAAATCTAGTGAAAATTGTGTATAAGCTGTTCTATCACATTCTTGTGTTCTCTCTGTTGTCCCTTTCTAAAGAGGGCAATTTCTGTTCCTAACTTTCTTTTACTTTGATCTGTGCCAAGGCCTAACTCTAAGTCTGGGTCTCATTATAGTCTCTCTCTTATTCTTCAACCACTATTTCTGATTATCACCATGTTTTGAAGACTTAAAGTATAAATATTACTCAAATCTACCCTCTCCAAACTCTGCCTTATTAGCGACTAATTATTTGGGGAATTGTTCTTCTTTTTCTGTGATGCCTTGGACAATTAGTCATATAAAATAATTTACAGTCTCTTAGCAAGCCTTGACCACTCACCATGATTAGTGTGAAAGGGAAGCTTGTTGTGGATCCTTCATTGAACAATGCGACTATTGGGAAACAGGTTATAGTGAATTGGCAGTGTTGGAGAAGGGGAGTAAAACAAAGACTAAGGAAGGTCATTTTTATAATAAATATTTCAAAAATTTAGAAAGGTATATACTTTATAATGATCCCCTCCTCCAGTGAAACCAGGGGCCACATAATTCTTACATATGAAATATTCATCTTAGTGTACTGATTACTAAACAGTCAAACAGATGATAAATGGCTTTTGCAGATTAAGACGTCTAATGGGCATGAAGAAATTAATGTGAAAATTATATAATCTACCAATCACATTTGAGTAAAGTAGATGGAAATACATGTTATATTCTTAAAGATAATTCTGTGTATATTACTGGGAATAAAAGTAATACTCATTTTGGGGAATTATCCTGAGGATTAAAGAATTAAATATGTTAATACTTTCAAACTATTTGGCACATAGTGTATATCCAATAAATGCTATTATTGTTGCCATTATTATAATAATATCATTTTTCAACTTTAGATAAAAATTTAAGAATTCCCCAAATTTTACCTTATCAATCAAGAATATAAGATATTTGAAAGCTAACCATGGAAATCTTGAAAGAATAGTCCTCTTTATGTTCAAACACATACTTGTTAACTAGAATAATCCTCCACTCTGTGTGTATGTGTGTGCATGTGTGTGTGTATGTGTGTATATGTGTGTATGTGTATATGTGGGTATGTGTATGTGTGTGTATCAGCGTATGTGTATGTGGATGAATGTAGGTGTGTGTTTGAGTGTGTGTATGCATGTGTGTATGTGTCTGTGTATGCCTATGTATGCATGTGTGTGTATGTACACATGTACATGTGTGCATGTGAGTGCATCTGTGTATGTGTGTATATGTGTGTGAGCATGTGTGTAGGTTGTGTATGGGTGTGTGTGTTTATGTTTATGTGTACATCTGTGTGTGTATGTGTGCTTGTGTATGTGTGTATATGTGTGTATGTGTGTGCATATGTGTATGTGTGCATATGTGTGTAAGCATGTGTATTTGTGTGTATCTGTGCTTGTGTGTGTATGTATTATACATATGTGTGCATGTTTATGTGTGTGTTTGTGTGTATGTGTGTATGTATTTGTGTTTGTATGTGTGTGTACGAGTATGGGTATGTTCATGTGTGTATCTGTACATATGTTTGTATGTATGTGTTTGTGTGTACGTGTGCGCATGTGTGTGTGTTTATGTGAGTGTGTGTACGTGTGTGTATGTGCTAATGTTTGTGTGTATGTATATGTGTGTATGCGTTTGTATGCATATGTATGTATGTGTGTGTATGCGTGTGTGTATGTGTGTTTATGCATGTGTATGTGTCTAGTTCTGTGTATGAGTGTGTGTGTATGTGTGTATGTGTGGGTATGTGTTTGTGTATGTGTGTGGGTATGTGTGTGTATGTGTGTGGGTATGTGTGTATATGCTTATGTGTTAGTGTGAATATGTGTTTATGTGTGTGTGTGTGAGTGAATTCATGTGTGTGCATGGGTGTATATCTGTCTATCAGTATATGTGTATGTGTTTGTGTGTGTGTGAGTGAGTGTATGGGTGTACATGTGTGTATGTGTGTGTGTTTGTGTGTACATGTTTTTGTATGTGTGCGCATGTGTGTATGTGTGTGTGTGTGTGAGTGTGGTCATGTTTGTATGTGTATCTATGTATGTGTGTGTATGTGTGTTTGTGTGTATGTGTATGTATGTGTACATTTGTATGTGTC
Source organism: Cuniculus paca (assembly GCA_004365215.1). NCBI lineage: Eukaryota > Metazoa > Chordata > Mammalia > Rodentia > Cuniculidae > Cuniculus > Cuniculus paca. The sequence continues at coordinate 27,882 of RJWT010006236.1, forward strand.
TGTGGGTGTGTATGAGTGTGTGCATGTGTATGTCTGTGTGTGTATGTGTGTATGTGTGTATATGTGTGTGTTTGTTGTGTGTGTTTATGTGTGTATCTGTGTACATGCGTTTGTGTTTATGTAGGTGCATTCGCATGTGTGTGCATGCGTGCATGTGTTTGTATGTGTGTATATTTGTGTGTGTGTTTGTGTGTATGTGTGTTTTGCATTTTTGCATGCATGTGTGTTTTTGTGTGCTTATGTGATCGTATGTGTGTGTGTATGTGAGTGTGTACCTGTGTGTATGTGTTTATATGTGTGTATCCGTGGGTATGTGCTTATGTTGTCATGTGTACATGTCTGTGTTTTTATGTGTGTGTTTGTGAATGAATGTGTGTATGTGCATGTACATGTGTATGTGTATGTGTGTGTGTGTTTCTGTGCATGCGTGTATGTGGATGTTTGTGTGCATATATATGTGTCCGTGTGTTTCTGTATGTATGTGTGTTTATGTGTGTATGTGTGTGTACGTGTGTGAGCATGTGTGTAGGTTGTTATGTATGGGTGTGTGTATGTTTATGTTTGTGTGCATATGTTTGTAGGTGTGTGTGTGTATGTGTTTTTGTGTGTGTGCATATGTTTATATGTGTGTGGGTACATGTGTGTATGCATTTGTGTGTGTTTGTGTTTATTGTGTGTATGTGTGTATATGTGTGTGTATCTATTATAGGTATGTGTGTATGTGTGTACGTGTATGTGTGTGTATGTGTATCTGTGTGTATGTGTGTGCTCATAGGTGTGTATGTGTGTTTGTGTTTCTGTGTACATATGTGTATATGTGTGTGTGTATGTGTTTGTGTGTGTGTATGTGCTTACATTTGTGTGTGTATGTGTTTGCATATGTGTGTGCACACATGCATGCATGTGTGTGTAGGTGTGTGTGTTTATGTGTTTGTGTGTGTATGTGAGTGTGTATGTGTGTATGTGTATATGAGTGTATGTTTAGGTATGTACTTATGTTGGCATGTGTATATGTATGTTTTATGTGTGTGTATGTGAATGTATGTGTGTGTTTGTGTATGTGTGTATGTGTTTGTGAGTTTGTGTATGTATGTGTGTGTATGTGTGTATGTTTGTGAGTCTGTGCATGTGTGTGTATGTGTGTATGTGCATGTGTTTGTATGTATGTGTTTACGTATATGTTTGTGTGTATATGTGTGTATGTGTGTATATGTTTATGTGTGTGTATGTGTTTATATGTGTGTGTATGTGTGTATATGTGAGTGTGTGTATGTGTGTGTATTTGTGTGTATGTGTGTGTATTTGTGTGTATGTTTGTGTTTATGTGTTTATTTGTGTGTATGTATGTGTGTATTTGTGTGTACATATATGTGTGTTTATGTGTATGTGTATGTGTGTGTATGTGTGTGTGAATGTGCATGTGTGTGTATGTATTTGTGTGTGTGTGTGTGTGTGTGTGTGTGTAGCGGTGTGTGGTTAACAAAAGCACAAAGGAAATTTCTCTTAGTATATTTCAGAAACCACAATTATTTGCAGAAAGGCTTCAATCCATTATGGATATCCTACTGACCATATTATGAAACCTGCCTTTGTTTGGAGGCCCATAGAAATTCTCTTTCTACTTCAGTATCTTTTCAAATATCA
>RJWT010006237.1:0-29517 GCA_004365215.1 Cuniculus paca
ACTAAATGACCACATTTTTAGTTCTATTTATTAAGATATTTCATGCAGATTACCCCATAGACACATGTACTTTGGAAACAGAATCATTCTTGAGTAGTTTGCCACTCAATCTGAGGTGAGGCAGAAAAACTAAAGAGACAAAGAGTAGAAAGGCCTTTAATGCAGGCAGGGGAGAGCTGCAAAGGGCCACAGGAGCTCTCTGCCCAAAGTGTTGAAGTTGCTTATATTCACTTTCATTGGGGTGGGGTTAAGGCAGGAGTGACGTCTGATCTGGGAATTGGAGAGTCTGTGGCGCCTGCAGGAAGGAAAGACAGGAAGTCCATTTTGGTTCAGGATCACCGGAAGAAGTCTGACAGTGTCTTTTTGTGGTCTCCTTGCCATGTTGGACCTCTGCCATGGTGACTTGGCACATTTGAGTGGCCAAAAACCTGTCAATTCTATCATAATTATTCTCTGTAACAGCAAAATGCTACTGAAGGTTGTAACATAAGCTAAGCAAGTTCATTCCTCTAATGACAATTAGTTCCTCTTTGCTTTCGTAAGAAGGAATACTGTATATTGAACAGAATTTTAAAGTCCAGTTATATCAGCTAGGATCAGCATTGGTACAAACTAGAAACAGGATAACTTTATGACCTTTTAAGGTTGATTTGGTCTCACTATAGTAATTTTTAGAAAGTATCTCATTTGTTCATAATTCATGTATTAAAATAATCTTTTTTTGCAAAATTCACTTGAAATGTTTAGAAAAATATTAAGCACACAATTTTATCTTAGCGAATTATGGTAGCAAATTATAATATTAAACAAACAAAAATTTTTTTTCTCACCTGTAGAAAACTCTACTCCGCCTACTTTGCCATCGGTGATTGAACCCAGGACCTTCACACTGAGCCATAACTGTAGTCCTTTTTATTTCTTATTTTGAGAAAGCCTCTCACCAAATTGCCCAGGCAAGACTCAAATGAAATCCTCAATCCTTAACTTCCCAATTCATGCTGGGGTTACAGGCATTCACCACCAAGCCCTGTTTATAGCTCTCGTTCACAGAAGTGGTTGTTGACTATATTTATAGACACAGATGCACACATTGTTATATCACTTGGACAATATCAATATATGACCTTGATGAATGTTGCCTAATTGGTAGTTTTCATAAAAAGGGAAATATATATATCATGCATACATACACATATAGATTAATGTGTAATTGTTCTATTACAAAGATACAACACTAAAGTTTTTAGGCTAATAGAAAATTCAAATGATGTCAAATAGGAGAAGGGATATACATAGAATTCATTGCTGTAATACTGAATTTTTGGGCCTTTATTCTTTAGAAATAATTAGTTAAAGGAGAAGCTTTAAATAAGGGAAAACTGCTTGAGGCTGTAGCCCAATAACAGGGGAAAAAGTGAGTAAATGTCTTGTAATAATTTGGATCTTTTTGCAAGGTTCAGTGAGTCCAGAATAGCACTTCATGTTTAATGCAAATGGTAAAATCACAGTTAGATGAAAATGTTTTTCCGCTCTTCATGCACTGAAGTCCACCAAGATAAAAAAAAAAAAAAGAATACATTTGAAATTGAGTGGTTCTACTTGGTTCTACTTTGCTGAACAGAGTATTCATAGGATCAAGGTCACATTCTGAAGGCCAGGATGTACTCCTTTAATACCACATATGATTTCAGGATGAAAAATCATCTCCTGAAAAAGGAGAAGAAAAATTGCTTCCTGGAATGTTGGCAGAGCTTTGACCAGAGAAGATGCATTGTCTATTCAGCATGATATCACTCAAGTGTAAACCATATGTGGATATGGAAAAAGCAGGACAATTCCATATGTTCATAAGTGTTGGTGTCACACTGAAGTGCTCATGCAGTAAGTATCCTTGCTTTGTGATCATGAATGGTCCACATTCATAATTTTAAGAAAACCCAATAGGCACAATTTTAAAAAGCAGTAAGAAACTAAAACTGAGATATGTGTATTTCTCTAAGAAGTCATTGACATTTCTGATCTGTGCATGTATTAAGGGCTATAGTTTAACATCAAAATTGCTAAAATTCCTGGTGATTTTGTATTGATAAATGCTTACCCTAAATCAAATAGTTTTAAAAATTCTGGTGAGATAATTAATTTTTATTTCTTTTTTGCTTCTAATAAATATGAATATAAAATAATCTTCATTTATGTAATTTAAAGTTGTTTATGATTTCATAGGAGGTTTCTGGCTTCCTGTAATTATTTCCATGGGAAATGATTGTGTGTATATCTTCCTTGACCTTTTTTTTCTATATTGACTCTATTCTGTAAACTTAAAAATTTATTTTAAAGTATTTCCTTAAGATAGCTAATTCTGCCAGCAATATGAATAAAAATGTAAAATATGTAAACTTGAGAATTCATTATGCTAAGGAATTGTAGAAATACTGTCATAGGCAATGAGTTAATTCAGGTATTTTGATGAATTAACTTAAATAGTTCTAAACTGTAGTCAATCTAGAAAATATAGATAGCCAGGCGTGATGCAGCACATATATAATCCCAGCACTTGGGAAGAGGAGACAGGAGGATTGCAATGTGTTTGAGGCCAGTCTGGCTATTCAAGGGAATTCAAGACTATCCTACACTACAAAGTAGGACCCTGTCTCAAAAAGCAAAACAACAAAACATAAATGGAAAAAATATACAGGTAATAGGAACTGCCTTATACAAATATTCTTTTTATTTTTTTATTTTAAAGAGAATAAAAATAACAAAACAAAACAAAACAGAACAAAGCAAATCAGAGCAGAACAGTATAAGCAACACAGGACCTTATAACAAGACAATAGGAAATCAACAGTGCCTACCATGATGTCTCTTGTTTTCTTCAAAATAGTTGTCTATACCTTCACACATAATATGATCAAACAAAACAAAATAGTATAAAATCAATCAAAGCAAAAGAATGAAAGCATTATGGGACTTCAAAACTAGACAATAGGAAATCAACAATAGCTTCCAAACAAATATTATTTTTGAAAAACACAAAATAATGTGTAAAATATGGCCAGCTCATAATGAGTAGTCTATAAATGATAGTCCTTATTCAAGGTCAATATTTGCCCATTTAAAATTTTATTCTAATCAAATGACAAAGAGATGATGCAAGATATTAATTTTCTTAGTTATGCTGTGACAGAAAATGCTAACTTCCTTGCAAATCTATCTTTTAATGAGATGAGTATTTGACAGGCTAGACATTCATAGGTCACAATACATATTGCAAATTCTTTTTTATAAGCTATTTAAAAATGTGAGTCATGATGGAGAAGGGATAAGTTCCTGAAAAGCTAAGATTTAATGTTATATTGAAAAGTGGAAATATGCCTTTATGTTTGTCCAATGTTAATTTTATTGTCTGCATTTTAGGTCCTATCTCCTACTATCTTTTTAAGGACTCTCTTTGCCTTACTGTTATTTCTTTCCCATTAATTTAGATCTTTTCAATATTAAAAACAGACCATAAGTAAACCTCAATATATGATTGTATCTCTCCCATTTTAGAATCAAATCCTAAATAATACACCTTGACATCTGATGTCCACTCAAAATACACACAGGTACACACACACAAACACATCCCCCACATTCCCCCACACACATACACACACCACACAGAACTAGACCACAGGGATTCCCTATAAGTGCAGGCCATAGTTCCTACCCACTAGTATGCTTTAATGTTGGGCCTCTACCTAGACATTCTGATTCACAAGTTCTAGGTTATGGTGTTGCTGAATCTTCAACTTCATAAGGTAAGAAACACTAAGACATCTTCAGAAATAAGGAACATGATGTTGGCCAGTTATCTGTTAGGGGGAGCGTGGTGTGAATGTTAAACAGGACATCTTCATTTTCTTTTCTACATTACAAATTGTAATCTTCAATTAGTAGTCTAGTTATACAAAAACAAAATGACTTGATGTGAAATATTTGTTGATTTCCATGGTGAATACTTGCACCATGGGATATTTAATGATACAGAAGTGACATCAGCAAATTAGAAGTTTAGAAGAGATATGTACATGTCAGTCTCATGCAAGCGGGTCAGAGCATACTGGAGCCAGATTCAGCATACCTCAGGTCAATATAAATGGAGATGTCTTTTGTTGACACAGAAGTTCTGATAGGAGCAATTGAAACCCATAGTTATCAATCAATTATTACTGTATTTTGTTTTATTTTTGGTACTGGGAATCAAACTCAGGACCTTGCACTTGCCAGGCAGATGCTGTGCCACTGAGCTATGTCCCCAGTTCTCAACCAATTATTTTTATAGGAAATTTGAATATGAATTTTCCATTCAATGCCAGAAATTAAGTATGTTTGTAAAGTATAAGTTGTTACTTTGGAGGTCAAAGTATTAAAATCACATGAATTGTGAAGATTTCTCAGCCCAGTATCTAAAAATAGAAGAATCTGATAGAGAAGATTGCAGGCAGGGGAGAAGGGTTGGGGCACTACACTGTATGATGTTTTGGGGGTATTTCTACTTTAATCTCATGTTAATTTGATTAAACACAGAAATTGCATAGCAAGGACATCTTTCCAATTCATGAATTTTCATGTACTTATATATTTTATTTCATTTAAAAGTTCTCTTCCAGTTCTTGGAAATTAAAGAAGAGAAATTAAAGTTAATTAAAATTGACCATGGTGATGGATCATTCTTTCTCAGCTGTATACCCTATTTTGTGCTGGTCCCTTTCAGCAAAGCCAATCTGGGAAAGAAAAGTCAGAACTGTACAGGAAGGGGAGTTAAAATAATGCTTTCAGGTCTGTTTATTGGTTCAACTTTCACTCTGTAGAGGCGCTTTCTGATTTTTTTATAAAATTATACAGCTGAACCCAGAAGAATACTAGAATGATATTTCATACCCCAAATTCTAGGTCTGCAGCAGCAGTCAAGGTGCCTTAATAATTTATGGAAGGGAAAAAAAGATCAAAGCAATTTTTTTAAAAAATGCAATTAATTCAGAAGGATGGCAAGGAGGAGAATGACTTTTTCAGAAATTTTGCACAGATATTAATTCAAGTAACTTAGCTTATTTTTTCCCCCTTTCCTTTTATGTAAAATAGAAGGGGGTAGTAAGCAACATAATATGAAATGCTATTTGAGACTGCAGAGGCCTCGTGCTTATCTGTAATTTCCCCTTGATTCCACATTTGACAATGGATTATCTTTATCAAAAGTATTGAGGCGATAAGATAGTTGGTAAAGAACTGAGAACAGTTGCTTGGGGTTTACCGAGATCAATCAAGAATTTGTGCCAGACTGATTATCAGTTTTAAAAATCAATGTGGCTTTACCCTCACTGTATTCTGATGAAAATAAGGCTACCCATGACTAAAAAGCTCCAATGTTCTGTAGCATCCTCAGGGTGCAGTTTGCCCAGAAGGTATTCATGGTAAAAACAATCAATCAAACAGACAAACAAACAAGAACAAAAAGCAGACACAAACAGGATTTGACAGTTCATCATAAGACATAAAAAAGTATAAGAAAATGATGTTTTAATACTCCTTTCTTGCCAAGAAGATGGAGTTCCAGTTAAGAAAATTTTGTAGTAGAAAAGTAGAGGAGGGTCGTTCTAAATGAAAATTGCAAGTGGGAAGTGACTTTTACACAAAGTCATGTGTCCTGGCCAGAGTTTTCTGGGTTCCCTTTCTTGTCTCATTCACCCCTTTCCTTCATCCATATATACTGTCCCCAGGTCATTTTTGTGTGTGTGTCTTTTTGAGACAGGGTCTTACTATGCAGCTCAGGCTGGCCTTGGACTCACTTTGTAGCTCAGGCTGGTCTCAAACTTGCAACTATCCTCCTGCCTCAGCCTCCTGAGTGTTGGGATTATAGGAGTGTGCCACCATGCCCAGCTGTCCCCAGGTTATGAAACATTTACCAAACTTCATAGTTTTTGTGTAGCTGTTCCTTGGAAAAACCCTTTTTCTCTCTGAATGGTTGATAGGCATTATGTAAGTCACTTTTAGAAATATTTTCAGTTTGAAAAGCAATCTTTCAGAAATTCTGTTAAGATAAACAATGAAATCTCCAAGTCAGTGGTAGGCAGATAGGGGATTAACATGGGAAAGAAATTTGCAAGGCTTCTCAGCTGTACCACATTTAAAAACCTTGATTCGAACTTGTGTAAATTTACTATGTTTAAATTCAACTAACCAAAAAAGAAAAATGCAACAGACTCCAAACAAATTTGTTTGTCCACATAATTTAATTCAATGTGAAACCTTTTGGGTGTTTTTTTGTTTGTTTGTTTGTTTGTTTGTTTTTTACTATGTGTATTTCCTCCTGTAATCTTTTAAAACTGCGTCTGAGCTCTCCAATAATAATTTCTTCCTGTGCACAAAGTGTGGGTGATGATCCAGTCAAACTATTTTTATCCTTCTACTATGTGTAATTTTATGGGTCTTTTTGCTTCTGTAATCTGTCCTTGTTCCTTTTTATGGAATATCAATGACAACATGTCTCTGATTCTCAAAATAGAAATGGTTACAGATAATGTATTCATTTGGTTTTTTTGATTGTGGTGCTTATCCCAAGTCGGAGAGGAGAGTTGTGTCGTACAGTCTCTGAGAGAACTTGTGGGGATTTTTTTCAACTTTTCTGTTGATTTTCAGGTGACATTTTAGGTAAATTCAACTCTGCTCCCACTGAATTTTCAGGTGTCTTGGACTTTTCCATCCTTAACTATTTTTCCATCTTTCAGTGTTGAATTCTTGGAATTTATCTGAGAAGTATCTTCTTATCAAGCTGAGTTCTGCAGGAAAAATAACCAGAAACCTCAACCTTGGATGGGATCAGCAAGTCTGATAGCAGTTTCCCAGGCATCTTCTAACTTGAAGAAAAAGACAAAAACAAATTATTTATATACTTGAAATAATGTCTTTCTAGATATCTTTGACCACAAAGTAATTTTAGCTGTTAAGACACCAAGGGTAAGGTTAGCTATTCCCAATCATTCTTTTGCTCCTGGATTTAATATCTTTCCCAGGCGAGTATTCCAGTAACAAGATGATATTGCAAAACCGGTCACACTCCTGCTCCATACTGATTCCTTTCCTTTGTTTTCTTAGATCAGATAACCGAATCACCCTTGTTATTATCAGAGCATGATTAAACTGCTAGGGAACATTTGCCTTGTTTACCTCTCGTTCAATCTATTGCCACATGCAGCTGTGGCTGTCTCCACATGGTGCCCTTTTCATTTATCTGTGGTCATTTTAGACCATTGTCATCACCGTCATCACTTTCTCTTGGCGGAAACACCGAGGCCTCATCTCCCTGCCTCCTCACAACAATCCTCTTTGCAAACATCTCCTATCACAGTGTTGCCAGAGTTACTTCTCAAAATACCATTATGAGGATGTAATTTTCCCATTGTGTATCTGGAGTTAAAAAAAAAAACCAAGTTCTTTGGCTGATAATGAAAGAATAATTTAGCCAGACCTTAACTTTCTGAGGTCATCTCTTTTGATTGAGCTACAAAAGTGAACTGAACTTGTGCTTTCCCCAAAGCATGTGTTCATGATTGTGTCTCTTGCACTATCCTCTTCCACAGCATTTGCCACGTTCCCCAAGTCATATTTAACTTCCAGTGACTCTGTGGCCACCATCTCTCTGGCCACTGTCTCCCCCGTCTGTGTCCCAATCAGTCTCCACACCAGCCCTCAGAGATTGCATGTTTGGTCCGGTCAGAGCCAAAGTCAAACCGTAACTCTGCCCATTACTAATTTCATAACCTTGAAGAGAATATATATCTTTTCTGAGCACTAGGGTTTTTTTAAGAATTATAAAATAATTACATTTTTAATATGAAGATTAAATGAAATAACGTTTGTACTGCACACATACATAGCCCGTGCATATTTCAGGCAGTCTGAGCATATTGTTCTTTTTGGTAACTCTTTCTTAATCTTAATTACCCTCTTGCTTACATTGTAGCTATTTGAGTGTAGTTCATCCTGTAGCCAATTCTGGATTCATTGAAGCCATTACTTACTTTTGAGCCATCAAACAATAATAAGCAACCTAAATCAGAAGATTATGCTGAGTGCCGAAAATATGATTCTTTGAGGCTGAGCTAGATACTCTAATGGAATTAACATACATGAACAAATGATAATCTGTGTCCTGGCTACTTGCTCTCTCCTAGAGTGCCAGGTTTCTGTTATCCACGGCTGTAAGTTCTCTGAACTTGTACAACTGTGTTTGACAAGCGAATAATGAAAACTCAAGAACACAAATATGGAAGGCCGCAATCAGAGAACTGAAAGAAATGAGAAACAAGTATGGAACTAGACCATTGTCCATGCCCTGTGCTCTAAGCACACACATTCACACAGAGACATTTTAGGGGAGATTATAAAATAATTTAAGAATAGAATTTCAAACTGAATTACCTAATTTCAAAAAATATTATGAGCAAGCCTAGTTAATGTAGTGACCAGAGATTTCTCTGCTACTCTTTGTGTATGTCTATGTCCTTGTAAGTGTGTGTGTGTGTGTGTGTGTGAGAGAGAGAGAGAGAGAGAAAGTGAGCGAGGGAGAGAGGAATAAAAAGAGAGGAAACTCTGCTACTTTAGATCAGAAATAATTTAATCTCATGCAAAAGTACTCTGGAACACATTTATTTAGTGGGTATCAAGTATTCTATCAAAAACATGTGCTTTGCATACTTTGGATGTTAGATATTTTGAAATTTTATTACATGGAAATGCACTATCTACAGAGTTATCTTCAGGTTTGGAAAGGGGGAAAAATGAGCTTCTTTATTGAAAGTGTAATAGTCTTCTAGTGACTGCCAAAGTTTACCTCTTGTCTCTTGGGGGGATGATGACTTCTGTTACAGCAAGAACTAGTCAAAACTATTAAGGTTATTTGGGACTACTTGGTTTTCTAAATTTTATATGCAAATTTCTTAGTAAAGTTTTACTATTAGACAAGTTCAATCATTGCCTTCTTTACACAAAAAAGGTTGAAGGAGAATTTGTGATCTTATTGACAACATTGACAGTAACAGAAAAATATCTCAAAGTCTCCTTGAAGTGATTTACAAAATTAAAATGAACTTTGGTTCTAAGAGTGAGAGAGAAGAGGATTATGTTCATGTTGGAGAAGGACAAAGTGTATCCAAAACAATTAGATACTGGTCATTTGTAAAGGAAAACTGCTTAATCATGTAAAAATATTATTCAAATAAAGAACACACTAAGTAGATACATATAAAAACAAAGAACTTCTTTCCTCTAGTGTGACTTCCAAAGAGTAATGCATTATCATCATTTGTGACTAATAAAAAGCCAACCTTTGTTGGACTTCTAAATCTAATTCCCATTTTTAGAAATCAGATGTCTTTAAGTGGGTCGAATCTTTGGTCAAGTAATGACCAGTCATCAAATACTGAACATAAAATAAGCCTTTCAGCAAGTCACATTTCTTGTGGAAAGGGATGCTGAGCATGACTGTTGTTTTGTTTTGTTTTTGTTTTTGAAATTCTGTATTATTTCTATCCTTTTTTGTTTTGTTTTTTAAAATAATAAAAAAAAAGGGCCAGGGATCTAGCTTAGCAGCCTAAGCGCCTGCCTGGCAAGCACAAGGTCGTGAGTTCAATCCCCGGGGCCACAAAAAAAAAAAATAATAATAAAAATATGTGAATTTGCCATTATGATTTTGGTTTTTAAAAGTTTCATGACATTGGTTTTTACAGTGGCTTTTGGATAAGATCCTGAAAGTATAGGCAACAAAATAAAAACACAAAAATGGGATTGTGTCAAAATAAAAGATCGAAAAAGAAGCCAAGTGGGAAGAGCAATTGATTTGTGTATCTGATTTCACACCCTTACAATCAGCAATCTTACAATGATTATTGGCTTTGTTTTTAAACTTTTGGTCACTAATAACTTTATAGCTCTATGATTTTTTTGCTGCAGTCTATAAAGCACTCACTTAGAGATAGGCTTGTTGGTCTCCAAAAAGGAAGCAAAGATGGATACTAGTTTTATGTCCAATGGAGTCTTACTTCTAACTGAATGTGTATTCTGTTTGAGTCTGTGACCTGAGTACTCGCAACAGTAAGTTTCAATCAGTGTTTATAAGTTCTTGAATTCCATGTGTAATAGTCTTCTAGTGACTGCCAAAGTTTACCTCTTGTCTCTTGGGGGGATGACTTCTGTTACAGCAAGAACAAGAACGTTGATTGAATGCTTACTATAAACAAAGTACTTTATAACCATCGATATTTAATACAAGAGATTTCATAAAAGATTTTATGTAGAAGAAGGTAAGGAGTAGATATATCAGTCACTTTTTGAAACTTATCTGGCTATAATATGGATAGGCTATAATATCAATAGTCAGTTTTGTCTAACTTTAAGTCCAAACTTAAACCTATGTTATACTACTGTACACAGGCATATTCTCAGTATGACATTTTTCTCAAGATATTTATTAAATTGTCAAATTCATTGTTAGGGATGAATAGTGAGATTATACTTTGTTATCAGTTTGTTCTCCTAAATTTGTATTAATGAATAAAACAAAAATGGAAGTTTATTTGGCCTGATTAGAGATAGAAGGCTTTTATAATAAATTAAAGGTGCTTCTATTTTTCTATTTTTTTCTCAGTTAACCAAAAAGGTCAGAAAGTTATATAGTAATTTATAAAACTAGTGTGAAAAATCATAAGGCAGCTTTGTCTGAGTTAACTAATGGAATATTCTGTACTTGAGCTTGGTTTACAGGTAGACATCATGTCGCAGAAATGTCATGCTGCAGTATGTCCTTTTTTGCCCTAATTCTGAAGGGCAACCACAAAGACAATTATGTTCAACAGTCAAAGGAGTAGCTGCTGTTCTTTTACCCTACCTTCTGCCTCTGGGTATCATGCTGCAGTGACTCCAAGAATAAGTCTAATTTTAAAAGTTTCCACTATTGACTTAAGTGAAAAGAACCACTATATTAAGAAAATCAGCTTTTCATCTATGCCCCTGCAAAATCCTGTTGCTTTCTCAACTTTTAAGAAACTCTTTGTATTTCTTCATTGACAAACTCTGTATGTCTGTCATATACTGTGGATTTTATGAATAAGTGCATATGTGTATATTAATATTTTAGTGTTACCCAACAATTTATCAGCATTTTGTTGGCAAAGAAGAACAGAAATTTACTCACTCATACTTCTGGAAGACAGAGATCTAATACTAAGGTGTTGGCAAGGCAATACTCTGCATAGTCAACAGTTAAGAATCCATTCCTCCCTCTGCTAGCTTCTGGTAAATGCCCATCATTTCTTGCCTTGTGGGTCCATTTCTGTAATTCCTGTGTTATCTTCACATTGTCTTCTCCTCTGTGCATGTTTAATCTTCTGTACTCCTCTTGTAAGGATATTGGAGTTTCGTTTAACATCAACAACAGTGCAGGATAAGCTCCAAATCTCAATGTGCCTGGTTTAATCACATTTATTATCTGTATAAAGTAATGTTAACTCTTTTGCTATATAATATTAATATGTTCTTGGAATTAAAGTGGGACACAATATTTTTAGAGGCTAATTTTTATCTTCTACTGTGCGTGGATATGTCTATATGTGTCCATGTGTGTTCTTGGAATCAGATGTCCTATCTGTAGAACTGTAGTGACTGTGAGTTCAACATTCATATTCACTGGTTCTACAACCAAGCATTTAACCAACCACAGATTAAAAATGGGTAGTTTTCCATTCATGCTTGGTTGAATTTGAGGATTTGGAATCTGAGGATAAGAAGGGTCAATTAAAGGGACTTGAACATCTGTGGGTCTAGGTATTCATGTGATGAATGGGGGTAGTGTCTTGGAATCAATTCCCTATGATTATATATGGCTGACTTGTATTTCTCTTCAAATTTCTGTGTGAGCATATTTCATAAAAATTAGAAATTGGATTGAGCAAAGTAAATAATGTGAAAAAGAATGGTGTTTTTCTTTACATTTTAACTAAATTCATTACTTTTGTCATCCATATAGTACATATTTGTGCATAAACCATTCATTCCTTTAAAAAAATATTTAGTGGACTGATGACAGGTTAGATAACAGCCTTTGTCCTAGAACACAAAGTTAAATAAGGTCTCTCCCTTCAAGTATCCTATATTCCAGAAGAGAAAATAATCATATCATCATTTTATTCAGTTTCCAGGTATTATCATAGTTCTAAAGCTGAGCAATGGATTCTCTTTTAATCTATACAATTACTCTTTCAGGTGGATGTGGTTAATTTCCAATTTCAGAGAGAACAAAAATCAGGAAACTAACTTAACAAGTAGTAGAAAGTAGAACTACAAACTACAGAAATGTGTTGATTTCTGCTAAAATTTTATGTTTCCCTACCTTTCTTTGGATTTAGACACAGAAATGAAATATGATCTGGTGCCATTTATATATACAACAAAAATACTGTAACACTTCTACAAAATTCTCACTGTAAAACTATGCCACTAAATTCTCACTGGATATTTTTCTAGTACAATGTCTTCTTCATATAAGAATAAAGAAATTCTTAAAAAAGAGTAAAGAAGTTTTATATGTATAACTTTATGAGATCTTATTCTGTATGTCTATGTGGAAACCACCTCACGAATCTCATGAAGAATTACCAGAAATAAGTGAATACACAGTGAATGCTTAAATTTTTAGAATTTTATTACAGTAAATACACATTATCATTAATCCCTTTCAAAATACTCCCTTCATTTTGAACACACCCCACCATTCTTGTTACCTTCTAAAGCAGTTCTGGAAGTGAGTGTATTTCTTTGATCAAAAATACAGTGAATGCTTCTGCCAAATGCCATTCAACAGAAAGAAAGGCTCCAAAAACACTACAGTGTGTCCTTATAAACTTTATTCTGGCACTGTTCAACTTACAGCTTCTCCTCAAAGTCAAAATTACCATGAAAGGGAAACTTTTTCAATCTATTCAAGTTCTTGAGGCATTACAACCACACAACTAAAGACAGGAAAGAGGACTTCCAAAGCTGTTTCAGACCATGGCAAGATCAATGGAATAAGTGAGTTCAAAGTGAAAGAGAGCATTTTTATGGGGGTTAAAGCAATTTTTTTGTTGTAATAGTTTTAAAAAAATTAAAATTTCATGATATTTTTGATCATACAGTGATTAAAATTCTAGGCCCTTGAACCCCACTATTCTAGGCCCTTGAAGCCCATTATTCATTCAAGAATTAAAAAATACTCCTCCTTGGTTCCCTAATTTCATTTTTATTTTTTGCTCTTATCTTTTTTACTTCTCATTTCTCTATTTTACACACATGGGCACACACACCACACTACTCAAAAGCACAACTGCTGGCTTTCTCCATTTCTGATTGCTAAGCAGAATGATTTTCAGACTGGAATAATGCTTAACCTATTTGACTTCTGCATTTGACCTCTAATTGTCATCACTCAAAAGTAGAAGGAACAAGAAACTAGGTACCCACACACCTGTTCTGGAATAATAACTTCTTAGAATAAAATTTCACAGAGACCTAGAACACTTTCCATGTATCTATATCTGTATGAAGATTTTACAGTTTCTCATTGATCAAGACTTATGAAACCTTCTATTGTCAGTTACAATTGCAAAAACCCAAGATTAGCAATCAAATTGTTAATATGCTTCCATATATCCCTCATGTCTTCCTTACAGTGAGTCTTATTTTCTGTGTGTTTGCCTTTGAAATGTGAGTAAAAATTTTCTTTCCCCCAAGTGGTTAGACTTACAGCCTAATTATCTTTTACTACCAAATACCTCTACATTCATCTCAGCAAGGCTGTCACTTGTCATTGATTTTAATAACTTTACGTAGTTAACTCTGAGGTTATTGCCAAATCTTTCCAGGAAGATAAAACTGTCTTAAAGATAAATCCAAACATATCAATAGGTTGTAGCTTTGTTTCTTAACTGTGACAAAAAGCCTCCTGTTTCACTGTTAAATTCAATGGTACACAGTACAATCTCCCTGAACAAATTTGGAGATGAAGTCTGTCAGGGTGGAAACTGCCTGTGGTTATCCAGTAGTCAGGTCTGAAAAGATGTAATGATCAAGTTTTAGCTGGAGTTTGTTTGCCAAGTAGAAATGCACATTATTATTTGGAGTTACTTGAATCTGCAAGGTCTTTCATTCATATTAGCTATCTAGAATATAGCTTTAAATTATCTACTGAGGGTTGATTTGGATATGACGTTTTCCTTATCTATTCTGGAGTCTCTGTTTCCTGTAGAACCCAATAGGAAACCATGCTGCTACTTTTTTTTTTCCATTAACAGCAATTGTGTATTTTGAAATAACAACAACAACAAAATAATATGAACCCTGCTTTGTTCTTGGTAGTATTTGACTCACACTCCTGGAAAAATTGTGTGTAGGATCTATCCATACTGAAGGATTCCTGTTCTGTCCTTCTAAATGAAAAAGTAACCACGAAACTCAATCTGGACAATAAAGTGTAACACAAATTGATGGGAGATACCTCCATCTAGAACCATCTTGCAGTTGTTAATCTCTTTTCTCTGTAAGATACAGGCAGAAGCAATCATCAATGTGTGTAAACAAGAAATAAACTTAAACCTCTGATATTTTTTAAGTCATTTGAAAACTGTAGACTACACTGATTACTAAATCTTCTTTGACTTAGTAATTATACTTCTAGGAATTAATTTTAAGCAAAACTTTAACAGGAAATTGTAAGTTTGCAAGATTACAGATGCTCTTCATAGTGTTACAAAAATTACAAAAATCTGGAATAAAATGTAACAGTAATTTCATTAAGTGACACCATATTCGCACAATGACAAACTATGCAGTCACTGAAAATTATGGTGGCATATATTTAACTATGTAATAGTTTAAATATAATTTTCTTCTGTTTATTATTACATATTAGTTATGCATAATATTAGATTTCATTGTGGCATTTTCATATACATATGTAATATATTTTGATTATATCCATCCTCCAGTGCCCCACTTACCTCTTTTACCTTTCCGCTGGTAATCTTCTCGTCTAATGGTCTCCCTATTACCTACATGTTGTCTCCCCTCTCTGGATTCCACAGATAACAGAAAACATAAAATGATTATTCTTCTGAATCTAGCTTATTTTGCTTAACTTGATGGTCTCTAATTTCATCCATTTTCCTGCAAATGACATTTTCTCATTCTTTGTGGCTGAACACTAGTCCATTGGGGAATACATCCCATGTTCCTTATTCATTCATTCAGTTATGGGATGATTTAAGTTTTATGAGTACTGATTTCTACAGTGGCTGTATTAATTAATATTCTCACCAACAGTGTAAAAGTGTTATCCTCTGTGCCCTTGTTTCCAGCTTTTATTATTTTTTATATTCTGAACGGTACCTTTAAAATAGTATCTGTGTAGTTTGATTGCATTTAACCTGATGTCTGTGAATATTTGAGAAGTTTTCAGTTTACTTGTCAGTATATTGGTTCGATTACCTATTCTTGGTGTTAAGCTTTTGGAGCACTTTATATATTCTTTACATTAATCCTCTCTCAGAAGAACTGACAGCAGAGCTGGCAAACATTTTCTCCCATTTCATAGACTGTCATTTCACTGTTTCCCTTGCTATGCAGGTTTTCTAATTTATTGTAATCTCAGTTATCAGTTCTTGTTATCACTTTCAGACCTTCAGGAAGTCTGCCTGTGCCTATGACTTTAAGTTTCCACTATATTTGCTGTCATCAACTTAAAAGTTTTCAGGTCTTGTATTTAGGTATTTGGTATATTTTGAGTTGATATAATACTGGGTAAGAGGTACGGATCTAGTTAAAATCTTCTACATGTGAATATACAGTTTTCCTAGAACTATTTCTTAAAGAGGTTGTCTTGTCACCAACATGTGTTTTTGGCACCTTTGCTGAGAATCAGATGACTGTAACAGTGTGTGTTTATTCTATTATGTTGATTTATGTGTCTGTTTGGATTAAAATGCCATTTTGTTTTTGGAACTATAGCTCTGGAGTTTATTTTGAAATTGGGTATTATGATATCATTAGCATTGCTCTTTTTCCTTAGGATTCTTCAGCTATTCAGGACTTTTTCCATCTGAATTCTAAATTTTTTTTCTAGTTCTGTGAAAAATTTTATGGGTATTTTGATGAGAATTGGATTGGATATGTAGGTTGCTTTTGATAATATATCCATCTTAACAATGTTATGTCAACCAATGAGTACAGGAGGTCTTTCCATCTTTTAGTAACTTCTTTTTTAATGTGTTTAATAATTTTCCTTGTACAGATCTTTTACTTCTTAATTCAGTTTACTCCTAGGCATTTATCTATTTATTTAATATATGAATGGAATTGTTTTCCTGACTTCTTTCTCAGTTTTTTTTGGTATATAGAAGTACTGATTTTTATATGTTGATTTTGTATCCTGCTACATTCTTTGCTGAATTTGTTTACTAAATCTAAAAGTCTTATGGTAGAGTCTTTAGGTCTCATAAAAATAAAACCATGACATATGAAAACAGGAATAATTTGACTTGTTTCTTTACTATTTGTGTCTCTTTTATTTTTTCCTCTTGACTGATTGCACTGGCTAAAATTTTTGAATAAGAATGATGGGAGTGGACACACTTGTTTCATTTCTGACATTAGAGGAACTGTTTTCAGCTTCTCCCCATTAAGAATGATGTTGGTTATGAGTTTGTTATTGATCACCTTCATTATTTTGAGGAACAATTGTATTAATAGTTTCCTCAGGGCTTTTATTATGATGTGAGGTTGAACTTTAAAGGCTTTTTCTGTGTCTATTGAGATGATCAAGTAATTTTTATCTGATTTTTATTTGTGTGTTGTATGCGATTTATTGTATTACATTTGCCTTGCATATCTGAAATAAACAGCTTTATCATTTTCTGTAAGTTTTTCAATATTTTAGTGAATTCGTTTTGCAGGTATTGTTGAATTTTGTCCCTATTTCATACAGGATATTCATCTAAGTTTATATTTTTTTTGTTGTGTCTTTACTTGGTTTAGTATCAGAGTGATACTGGTTTTATAAAATAAGTTAGAAAGTTTTCTTCCCTTTCTATTTTATGTAATAATTTGAGGAGCATTGGTGTCAACTGTTCTTTAATAAAGGTCTGGTAAAATTCAGTAATGAATCTATTCAGTCCTGACATTTCCCTTTTATTACTGTTTCAGTGTCATTATTTATTATTGGTTTAATTATCTTTTTGGTTCAATTTTGGTAAGTTATATGTGTCTGGAAATTTATTATTTCTCTGTATTTTTCAATTTATTCAAAGGTATGTTTTCAAAATAGTTTCTGATCCCTCTCGTTCAATGTATCTGCTGTAATATTGCTTTTCATCTCTAATTTTATTAATTTGGATCTTTTATATCTTTTTGGTTAGTTTGGCTATGGATTTATCAATTTTGTTTTCTCTTTTCAAAGAACTAACTTTTTGTTTCATTGATCCTTTGCCTTCTTCTTTTACTCCTTATCATTAATTTTAGCTCTGATCTTCAATATTTCTTTCCTTCTACTGTCTTTGGTTTTTGGCTTATTCTAAATTCTCTTGATATGCACCATTAGATTACTTATTTGAGATCTCTTTGACTTTTTTAATGTATTATCTCATGGCAATATGTTCCCCTTAGAACTGCCTTAACCATTTCCCATCAATTCTGGCATATTGCGCTTTGTGTAATCCCATTTTCATGTAATTCTGGGAATTTATAACTATCCTTCTGATTTCCTTAATGCCCTACTAATTGTTCAAAAGTGTTTTTCAAAATTACTGATTCTTCATGTATTTCTATAGTTCGTCTTGATGGTGATTATGATCTGATAAGATATAAGAAATTAGTTAAAATTTTTGTGTATACAACTTGCTTTATGACCTAAAATACAGTCAGTTTGGAGAAATTCCATGAAATACTGAAAAAAAAATTGTGTTCTGAGTTATTGGTGGTGTATTCTGTAAATATTTGCTATACTCATTTGGTATGTAGTGGTGTTTAACTCTGAAGTTTCTTAGTTAACTTTTTGTCTGTATGATCTATGTATTAGAGAAAGTATTGTACTAAATTATCCCGTATAATTATGTTGGGGCATGTCTCTCCTGTTATACCTTCTTCCTTTCATCTCTTCAGTATTACAAGGAAACTACCTTTATAGATTGCAGGCCCAAGTTCCCATGCCACTTGACTTCTGACTAATTGCCCAACAGGAATCATAGGCACAATGTTTTATGATGAACAAAGAAAAAGCAAAAATACTTTTTTTCTGCTATTTTGCTTTTGCAGCATTTTGCTGTGTATCTCTGTAATCAGGCCCTGAGTTTCAGCATCTACTGAGTGATTCTAGCTCTAGACTCAGATACCATCTTACCACTTTGAGCTCCCATTTTGAGGGCATTGATGACTTCCTTCTTCTGCGAATCATTTCTGGGTGGCCTCAGTCTTTCATTACCTATATAAATAATCTGCTGTGAGCAGTATTTTCTATTGTGAGTAATTACTTTGAGTTTTCCCATTTGGACCCTGGTATAAAATGTTGCTATCAATTATTTAGTTTGAAATATTATCTGCTGAGATAGTGAGGGAAAGTGAGATTTGATTTATGAGTATTTAAAAAAATTAATGTGTCTGTAGTTAAAATCATTTGTAAGGAAAAAACTCTTAGTACTTTCTTAAAACTTTCTACAGACTCAAAATTAGCTTATTTTTCCTGTACAAGCATGGTGAGAATGTGAAAGAATTATGCTTCCATGGCTTTTAAGTATGACATCTCTTCCCTATGTATTCTGTAGGTATCATTGCTGCACTGGCCATGACTTAGTACATCTGAGATGAAGATGACAACTTTTACAGTGGTATGAGATTCAAAGCTGTTCAGCAAAGGCTAATTTAAGGAAGTCCTCTGTCCTCCTTGAATATGGTCCTTGGAAATCTGTTGGGGGTCATTTTCTGAGTCAAATCTCAGGTTCTGACTGATTGCCATCCTAGTCTTCAGCTCCCCCTTTTTCCAGTTAAACCTGTCTTCTCATTCTGATTAGCCATGCCCACAAAAGGCTTTTATTTCCACATTTCATTCTTTCAGTCTTTGAACTTCACATTGTAATTCTGTTATTTGCTCAAACATCTTCAGGCTTGAGATATATCTTTTGTGTGTACACAGTTCATACATATCTCCTCTTGTTATCTTTCCTCCAAAATCACAAGAGCAATGAAGAAAAATACTCTGAAAGGCAGCATGATCTAATGGTTGAGACCTCAAGCATATGGATTTGAATCCCTATTTGCTCATTTAATTAGTTACGAGAACTAGAAAAAGTTGGTATCACAATGTCTTCTTTATATAATTTGTATAACAGATTGAAAATCCACATAATCAAATATTCACATTTGGTGATTAAACAAAATGTTACATAAATAATTTAGCATAGTACCTATAACATTGGAATATAGTAAACACTTCAGACTTGAAAGCTAACATGAAGCTAATTATGCTGCTGCTGATACACATGTAGCAGAGTATAATGACAAATCTTATTTAAATAACTAGATATCATAATATTTTAAGTTCTTTGCAGTACTAGCATATACTTATTAGATTATTTCTGCATGTGAGTTTTTATAAAGTTGTCTAATTTGCATAATGAAGTCTACAGAATACTTAGAATCCTTCCAGAATAACTTTCGTAATCAAATAAGGCCCTATTTTGTCTTGTTTTTCTTAAATCATGTAAGAATTTGTTAAAGGACCTGGAAAACAATAACAGAGCCATTTTGGTGCTACTTAAAAAGTTCAGACTCATCTCAGGATGCAGCATAGACATTCCCTGTCTAGTTGCAGAATTTGTCTGGGCATCATTCAATGCAGGACAATCGAATTTGGTCAGGAAGAAGCTCTTCTCTGAGCAATTTTACAGTAAAAGAGAAGAGAACGGGCATATATTTCTCACTGTACTGCTTTTCTCTCTGCTTTGTACTACTTTTCCTGTTCATCTGCTATTTCCCATCTTCTGTTCCCAGCACTGCACTTCCTGTCCATTAATTCCTTTTCACTTTACAGAGCTCAGCTCATCTATTATTTCCTTAAGGCAGGTTTCTCTGACCTTTGCTGGCCTGCCTCAGTTCAACGTGTCTGTTATGCAACCTCAGATCTACTTTGCTCCCTTCTGCTCTCATCTATCACATTATGACTGAATAAATGAACTGAGTACTAAATTGTTTCAATAGCTATATCTGTTACTGGAATGTAAGTGCTGGGAGGGCAGCGTTGGGATCTACTCGTTCATCACCATTTCCCCAGTGCTCACCAAATAGCTGCATATGTACACATTTTTCCTAGCTTACAAATTTTTAAGTTCAATGTGTATTTGAAAGTTTGCATTTTCAAAGAAAAAGCACTTTGAATTCTTTCATTAGATAATCATCAAAACAGCTCTGAAAATCTAAGAAGCTACAAATTATACAGTAGTCAGAATGTAGTTCTCTTTTCAAGCCTTGATTTGATATTTTCATCTTCAAGATAGCCAGGGTGGAGAGATTAATCCCATCCATAGGTGGGGAGCTATTGTGAAAATCCCTTCCTCTGTCTTTTCATGGCAAATTAATAATTTAGGTATGAAGAGTAGCATTTAGTAATTTCTCTCACAGTTATTCATTATAGTCAGTCCAGAATTCAAAGCAAGGTACTGGGAAGACAAAATTCTACAAACTGGACACAGTCTTTCTTTGATGGAATGTATGCTTGGTAATCACAGAGATCTTCTGCATGGGACAACTGTAAATATTAATGGCGATTATGCTCTTCAGAATTGTTTTCACTTTCAACTAAAAGAGAAAAATATTTCTTAAAGAATTATCAACAGAGTTCAAGGAACTCTGGAAGCATGATGTTGAGATTCCATAGGCCAATAATTTTCTTTAATTTTCAGGGGATTTGCTGAATTCTGTTGGATTAGTTGCTCCAATAATACAGGAAGACGAGCTCGAGTAACAATATGTTGCATAATGTTATCAGGAAAGCACATGTAAAAAGTAATGTCACCACTAATGTAAAGTTGCTTTATTTCCTAAGTAAAGTTTACAAACTAGATTTTTCTTCCAGTAAATTTGCTGCCACAGTAGTGGTAATTTGAGAGGAAGTGCTAGCTCCCCAGAATTTCTTAACATTAAATAAAACTCCAAATCCTAAAAGATTGTTTTTGCCATCTTTGCTTCAGTAATAAATAACCTCAGATTGCTCATTTTCTAGTGTTCCAATGAGAAAAGTGTATTCTATCATTTCATTTTTTCCTCCTGACATTTGTAAAAGTGATTGAAAAAGATTCCAGTGCTCATGCAGTTCTTACCTTGATATTTCAGATTATGACTTTTCATCTTTGTTAGAATGATTATGTTGCTATTTGTGGTGGATACTTCATATTGATTGTTTTAGAGTTAGGATCCTAACACAATTTTGAGCCTACCATAATCTTAATCAGTAAATTATTGGTTGCATACATGATTTGATGTTTTCTACCACTGAGCAGATGGGTTGAATGAATTTACAGATGAAGTGAATTTTTTTAATAGTGCAAAGAATTTATATTTAGAATAAGGATCATTAGACTTAGCAGTGACACACTCTCACACCTTATTTTTTTTTCCAAGTTTGGCAACAAAATGAGAACTGTGGAAGTTAAAATAGCACCTGGGCTAAGTGGCTTAAAGGTATGACCACTTTAGTCTCACTCTAAAATTTAGGATAATTTCCTCAAGTGTGGCTGTTTTAAAACAGGTATACTCATTCCTTTTACATCCTTCCCTTCAAAAAGTGGGATCTAGTTCCTTGTCCTTAAGTGTGGATAGATTGAACGATTTGCTGCTAAGTAGGAAAATGTTGTTGAAGCTACATATGATTGTGACAGTTAATACTGAGTCACAAAAATCATTGCAGTTTCTTCCTTGTTCTTTATATATGATCACCCAGTCTTAGGGAAAGCAGCTGGCATATCATTAGGAAACACAGCTGACCTCTGGAGAGATGGAGAGAAGGTAGATGGGAAATAGATTCCTCCAACAGTTAGGTGAGGGAGCTACCACTGCTGAGCAGTCTGACTCCTCATTAGAAACCTATGTGTGATTTTTCTGACTTAATCATAATCAAGTGCAGAGGTTTACCTGATAAGCCTCCTAGGGGAAATCTACCCTCTCCACACCCAAATTGAGGGTCTGCCAATCCACTGCAGTTTCTACCAGAAGTTACATTCGGGGACTTGGAGCTCCTGGCTGGTCATATCCTTCACATGTTTGCATCCTGATACAGGTTGGCATCTTCTTTCCCACAGCATGGGCAGGAGTCTTCTTTTCGTACCTCTGGTGAGGCCTCCTTACTCCAGTGATGGCAAAGTAAACCTTTTCCCCACTCTGGCTTAGTGCTCAGTACTTTTCCACTCTAAGCCTTCCTCTTACCCTTCCTCTGACCCCAAGGCTCATAAAACTGCTTGAGCCCTTTGTTTGGGGTTTCCTCAAAATGACAAAATCCCCATGTCTGTGCTGATCTTCCTGACCTGTGACCAGTGTGCCTCCATGGAGGAAAACGGAGCAGCGGAAGCCAGTCTCCTCCGGACTGAAGCTCTTGTTTATCCCATCCCAGTAAGTGATCTCCTTCATTATTGGTTTACTGCAGTAATTGGCTACTTTAACACCTATTGGCTTAACAATATTTCTCTCACATCTGTTGAACTCCTACAAACCTCCTTCCTAAGTCAGGCCTGAGAATGAATACAAACCCAACCAACATCTCAAGTCATGAAAAATGATCCTGTTAGGCCAAGCTCAAATTCTGCACTGAAAAGTTGTAAATGATAATTTTTTTTGTTTTGTTTTAAGCTCTTAAATTGTAGGATAACTTGTTGTGCAACAATGTATAGCTAATATGCCAAAAAAAAAAGACCTGGGAAAACTCATGTAAGAAATTTCATCCAAAGAAATAATAATGTAACTCAGATTTGAAGTACACTAAGCACTAACTACAATCAATAAAGCAGGAAAGGTGTAGAACGATAACAGGTGTCTTCACCTTAGGAGACAGCATATTCTTACTCCTGCTTTGTACCTATGAAGTTTCTATAAGACTAGCAGAGGGAGGATGCAGGATGAGGCAAAAACATATCTCCACAATACTGACCCTGAGGTGCCTACTTTTTAGAAGCAGGAAATGTACCATGTATTCTACATCTCGGTAAGAAGAATCCAAAGAGGGAGAGGAAAAGGGGAAATGTGTATTCTCAGGGTGCACTCTCAATCTCACACTCAGGGAAGTCATACTTATTTGCATAAGGATGACCAGAAAAAGGAAAGTCTGCTCAAGAATGGGTAAAAATAGGGTCATGTTTTTTCACACATTGGGAAGAATTTGCATATTATGGTATCAGCACATGTTACTATGTGTCTTAGTTCATTCTGGCTGGTATAATGATATCATTCACCTGGTCCCTTATCAGCAACAAACATTTTTTCCCTCAGTAGAGGAAGCTGGGAAGTTTATGGCAAGGCCCTGGAAGACCCAGTGTCTGTTGAAAGCCACTGTCTTGTAGATGGTCCTTTCTTACTCTGTCCTCGCATGGTGGATGGGACAAGGGAACTTCCCTGGTTCTCTTCCAGAAAGACCCCGTTCATGAGGGCTACATTTTATAACCTCATCATTTCCTAAAGACCATCTCTGCTATCACATTGGGAGTTAGGTTTCAACATTTGGACTTTGGGAGCACACAAACATTTCGAGCATACCAGTGTGATATTTTGCAACCTTAGTAAGGGGAAGAATAAAGTGATACATTTATTGCTGTGAATTGATACGCTTTCTTTTTAATGCCAATTTGTCTGTGGTTGATTCACTGTTTTCTATATTAAGACACTAAAATAATAGTAATTAGTTTGAAGAAAAAAGAAAGTGTGAATTTCATAAGCACATTATGTTGTTTACATTCTCAAGCTTTCATGTGTTATAAGACCACACTGAAGTATTTATTCATTGTATTCATTTAACAAACGTTTATTCAGAGACTGCTAAGTGTTGGCATAAATACTGGACATCATTTCTGCAACTGAAAAGCTCATAGTGTAGTAAGGAAAACAGAAATAATCAAATAATTGTAACAAGTAAATGTAGAATTACATTTTACTTTGAAAGCCACTAAGAAGGAAAATTGACTGAGGTGGAGGGTAAGGGAAACTTCTCAAAAGGAGAAATATTTCAAATGTTATCTGAAACACAAGTAGGACTACATAAATCCAAAAAAAGTATTGGTAGGGAACAGTGTGTTCTAGCATAAAGGGGTGGCTTATACCACTGCTACTTTTCAGGAGAAAGTACAGTGCAGTTAATCAGGCAATGATGTGATCTAGTTGTATCTATAATTGACGTGACTGTTTAAAACATATTTTTCTGGAAAGAACAAAAAATGGACTTCAGTGACACAAATTTATTTGTCTAGAGTGTTATATTGCAGTAATGCTACTGGCTATTAAAAAGCAAAACTTTCAATGTTTTATCATTTCAAAAGTTTATTTCTCCATCATGAAATTGGATTAGTTATTGTTTGGTGAGGCCTTCCATACTGTGCTTCAGGGATTTTCAGTCTTTCCATTTTGTGGCTCCATCATCCAGTGAAGCTCAACAGGTAGAGAAAGACAGAGTGAAGATGGTGTCCTACATTTAAAAAAACTGTACTCAGAAGCAACACATGTTATTCCGTTCATGTGAATTAATCACGTGACTATGCCTTCATGCAAGGGGTTACAGGAAATGTTCTCACTGCTGGAAAAGCTGGCTCCCAGCAACAAGTATCATGTGCTAAAAGTGAAAGAAAAATATAGATTTTGTGGTTAACTAACATACTTCCACATTTAATGAATTAATAACTCTTAATTAGCTATTAAAATGTACACTTAACCCTATATTTTATCACTGTCTGGGCAATTGTATAAACTTTTCAAAAGTATATTTATTATTAACTTAAAAATTTTTTTAAATGTAACTTTTTTTGGAAATGAGATTTTTATAATTACAGCATTTATATGATATTTTCATTAAAGAAAAAAATTCCCTAATAGGAGAAGATTAACTAGTTAGAATGGTTTGTCTTGCTTCGGGATGGTATCCTTGATAATTTGTCTCATTTATTGAATAACCAATTTCGTAGTAAGATCCTAACTCTAACAAAGTATAGGTAGTGAGCATTCGTAAGTAAACATTGACAATTACCTTTCCCATTGTACACCTCTATTCAGTTGTAACAGGAAATGAGATAGAATTTGAATGTATGAAAGTCTCTGTTTGAGGTATTTTATTTTTATTTCTCTTAAAACCTTACTGGTCAGTGTGAACTTTTTATGTTAAAATTTATAAAAAAATTTATGGCCAAAATTTATAACAGGAAATACCACAGATGCATGCTTGACCTGCCTAAATAAGGATAAGAGATCAGTTAAGAAGGTGGGAGAACTACTAAAGCAGGAGAAATGATTTCACTTTGTGCCCCTGTAACACCGAGGTGACTGGAAAACATAAGGTTATCCCCAGAAACATTGAGAACAGGAACAATTGGCTCATCCACTCACAGGCATGAGATTAACTAGAATTTCTATTTCAACCTAAGAGAAATAAGGCACCAGAAACTGGAATTTTTGACCTGATGTACATAAATTTAAAAATAACCATAAACAATTATATCTATAGAGGACTCTGATTTTCAAAGCAGTGTCTGGGGTTGATATTTAAACACAATAAATACACAGTTATTAACTAGGACAGCAATTCAGAGAGGTTAGGTATCCACAGGCCCTTTGAACAAATTGCCTTTTCTGTTTTTCTATTGAGAAGTGCACTTTTAGCACAATCCTAATGTACTCAGGAATAATGTTTTTGACTGAGTGAGTCAGGCTATTATACAATCAATTACATTTTGTTACTGTAAGTTAAAATAATCTAGGAGTCTTCTGTAATCTTGACTTCAAGGATTTCTTGCCATCAATGAATTTTATGACATTGACTAAACTTATGTCTGTAACTTGCCTTCTTTCTTTCTTAAATAGAGATAGATGCCTGCCCTTGTCTGTGTTAGCAATTCGCATGGGGCAATTTATAAAGCTAGAGACATCAAATTTCATAAATCTTAAATGTACTGGAGATAATGTAATATTTTAATGCAGTTCATTCTCTTTACTGATTCCTCTAATTCTATCCAACCCAGAAATAAATAAGTCATGGGATTGAGCCTACCTAAAAATACTTCTGGATATGACAACCTTACTACATGATATTTAACCTTGATTTACTTATCCCAATTTTCTCAGAATTTTCTGGGTTTTGTCAATGAACCTCCTGTCCTTCTGACTCTGAAAGAGTCAGAATCAGCACGATTGCAATCATGCAAACCAGCACGATTGGCAATGCTACCTTCACTCTATCTGACTGTGAAAGCCTGGAACTGAGACTGTGTTAATCCCTTTATTGTTAATATGAGATTTCCATTTCACATGAAAGTCCTTGTTCTATGAATTCCTCGGAACATGGATCCTATCAGACTTTGAAAAAATAAATGCTACATAGTATATAATATTGTTCATTTACATAATGATATACCACTCGTACACAGAAATGTGCTAATTTTTGTGTTCTGTCAATTAATAGATCAGATAACCAAGCATTTATTCCATTTAATTGAAATTATTTAACCATCTATCTCTATCATCAAAATTAAATAGGAATTCAATCATATTCATTTTTTATTTTCTAGCCTCTAGATGCAGACTAGAGACATCAAAGAGGTGCATACCTCAACCCGAATAAAGTCAATTTTTTTGATAATCTACATTTATGTAATAAAATCTTAATTTAAATTACATTTCACTTAATGAGACTTAAACAGTATGAAACATGTGAATTACTTTTATAAACTTTATAATAAAATTTATGTTTGAGAAAGGATTGATGTTAATGTTTAATATTACTAACATTTCAACTTGTCTTCCAGTTCTCCTGGATTATCATTTTGATATTTGAATGTTAAAATTATTCATCTAAAAATTTATGCATTCCATTCTGTACATAAATCAGCACAGAAAAATATTAAACAGACATTCTTTGCCATGAATATAGTGCTTATATATTATCATTCCTAAACAGAAGTAAGTTCTCTTTATTTTGTGAGAGACTTTGCTCAAGATTAATTTTCATTAATACTGTCTTCTAGTTGGAACCCAGTGTAGTTATCATAAACTGTGTATTTATTGCTGAAGGATTATATCTATATCACAAAAGGACTTACAGTTGTGATGTTTACTGTACTTCTGTTCACAAGGCCATGCTTAAATATTATGTCCAGTATTTATATTTCTACAGAAATTTCTTTTTAGTTTTTGCTGTTGTTGTTTTGTTTTGTTTTGCTTTTGTTTTTGCTTTTGTTTTAAAAAAATCTACCAATCATTCAGAGTACTGTGAGTGACTGTGAAAGACAGTCTTTAGCTTTGGAAACAGGACACTTTAGATGTTACTCTTTTATTATTCTTATGACACAATGATATGGAACAAGTGATTATTCCATTTCTTCTACAAAATTAAAACGTGCAGTGTCTCTAGTACCTGAGTCCTCTCTTTTCAAAATGATCTAAACTAAGGTTCTATGCAGAAATTACTTCAGAGTCAAGTCTACCATTTGCTCTAGGAATTTCATGCAAACTTCTTTTTGAGATATTTATGTAAGAACACAGTATTTGGAGTCTTTATCATTGTGACTGAACTGCACTGGTTTTTCTAACTTAAAGGCTCTAAAGAAGAGGAGGACATGTGTCCTCTGGAGTGGATGTGGACTTTTTTTTTTATTTTGAAAAGAATACCAACAAACAAAACAAAACAGAGTAAAGTCAAGCAAAACAAAGCAATGAACATGGTATATGACTTTTAAACAGGGTAAAAAGCAATTGATAAGGCTACCATAATGCCTCTTGTTATCTGTAATATACCTGCCCATACCATCAGGGATAAGTAAAATCAAACAAAATACAACAAACTAAAACAGTAGAAACAAAACAAAACAAACAAAGCAGAACAATGTAAGCAATATAGAATTTCAAGATACTAGCAGAACAGCATTGGCTACCATAATATTTATTATCTTCAGAATAGTTGCTTACACCTTCAGACATATTACAATCAAACCACACAGAATAGAGTAAAATCAATCAAAACCAACAATGAAAGCCATACAGCGTTTCTAAACAAGATAAGTAGACATCCTCGATGGCTGCAATTATATATTTTGTTATCTTTAAAATAGCTGTCCATGCCATCAAGTATAATAAAATCGAACAAATCAGAATAAAATGAAACTAATCAGAACAATGAATACAATCTGAATTTCAAATCATGATAATAGATGAATAGTGGTCATATCCTTCCCTTTTTAGATAATTTCTCCCCTTTGACTTTCCCAATATGTATTCTGCATTTTGGATCCCACTAACACCTTTAGTTTGTTATGCTATGGAGACAACACAAAATTGACCCTTGTGACTCTGGTCCATTACATTCATGAGCACTATTACCAATTGCCTTTATCTACCTACAAGAGCCTTGAGGTTATCTTCCTTTATAGCTGAGTAGGTTTCCACTACATAAAATGCCATGTCTTTCTTATCCATTCAGCAAGTAATGGGCAGGCTACACCTATTTTTATTTTCTGGCTCCCTGTCACATAGGGCATTGTTCTCTCTCCTTTGACTTTCAGACTATGAATTTTCTTTCTAGCTAAATGTGTTTCTTGCATAGAGCATATTGATGGATTCTGTCTCCTGATCCATTATGCCTCTGTTTCTTTCTATTGGTGCCTTGAAGCCCTCTTGCACTGTATTGTCTCTGTCATGCTATTTTCCTGCCATTGGCTCCCTATTTTCCCTCTCCATTCAATGGACAGGCCCCACTTGATGGTCTCCCTCTGTCATTGTTTCTGAGACCGTGGTCTTCTTTTTCTCTCTCTAAAATGTCCTTTAGTAATCTTTGTAGGGTTGGTTTGGTGGTCATGAATTCCTCGAGTTGTTCTTTGTCATGGAAGTAACTTGTTTCTCCATTAATTTTGAAAGAAAGTTTTGTAGGGTACATCAGTCTGGGTTGGAAGTTGTTTTCTTTCAGGACTTGCATTACTTCACTCCAGCCTCTTCTTGATTTGATGGCTTGTGTTGAGAAGTCTGCTGTGATTCTGATGGGTTTTCCTTTATAGGTGATCTGTTTCTTTTCTCTAACAGCTTTTAATATTCTGTTCTTGAGTTGAATTTCTGGGATCTTGATTATTATATGTCTGGGTGTAGATTTGTTTTGGTTATGGCTAGCTGGAGTGCTATATGCCTCACTTATTTGAATGTCATATTCTTTTTTTATGCTTGGGAAGTTTT
>RJWT010006238.1:0-29509 GCA_004365215.1 Cuniculus paca
ATATATATATATATAGGGTACAGAAACAAATTCCCTATGATGAATGTGATCATTAGGAGTGACAAATATGTACTAGAAAAAAGTATAAATTTTTAAAAATAAAATTAATTGACTACACATATATAGGAAAATTACTAGACTCTGACATGTATTTTGTTTATTTGTATACCTTTGTGGTAATTCTACTCTGTCTTGACTGTAACAGTGTAATACCCCTTGAATCTAGATGGTCATCCAACTCTGCTCTTTTTTTTCAAGAATATTTAAACCTTTCAACATAAATTTTAGAAATATATTGTAAATTTTTACAGTACCTCAGCTGGAAATTTGTCATAGGAACAAACCTATCTGAAAATGGGGGAAATTGGCTTCTTAATAGTACTGTGTTTTCTAATCCACAAGCATAATATACAATGATTTTTAGACCTTAATTGTTTTTAGCAACGCTTTATCATTTTTATTATAGAAGTTTTGCCTGTTTTTATTCAGCATATCCCAAAGTATTTTATTTTATGTAAATGGTATAGACCATTGATTCTCATTGTCTAATTATTTATTGTTAGTGTGAAAAATATAACTTCGATTGCAAAAAGTGATAAAATTCTTTCATTTATAACATGGACAGAACCAGAAACCATTTTGTTAAGTGAATTAAACCAGGCACAGAAAGACAATTATCACATGATCTCACTCATTTTTGGGATATAAAACATTTGATCTCATAGAAGGTGACAGTTGACAGTTGATTAATAGATGCTCAGGAAAGTAGGCAGGTAGGAATGGGAGACATTGATCAATAGGTACTAAGTTATAGTTAAATAGGAGTAAGAAGTTAGGGTGTGCTATGGCACAGAAAACTGGTTATAGATATTGCATTATATATTTCAAAGAGCTAAGAGAAATTATTTTTAAATGTGTTCTCTATAAAGAAATGATAAATTTTTGAGTTGATAGATATAATTATCAGAATTTGAAACTTACCTAATGTATACAAGTATCAAATGCTATAAATATGTATAAATTTGTTTTTAATGCTTCAGCCTGTAGGTAGATGTCCACTCAGTATTTTAACACCCCTTATATTTCACGAATATGTATAGTGTATAAATAAGGAATAGTCACTACCCTTACAGGACACAGTGAAAGAACATCAAATAGAAGTCATTATTCAGTAAAACCATAGATAGCAGTGATACCTGGAGAATTTTCTAAAAGCAAGTGTATAGTAATTTCAACCCATGACCATTAAAGAATCACTTTTGGAAACTTTGTTATTTCTTGTTGCTTTTATATTGAAGATTATATGTTACTTCTTACTAGCTAAAACAGATATCCATATAAGCACTAGAAATTAAATGCCAAAGAATGCTACTTCTCTTATTTTATTTCAAAAGATTTGAAAAAATTTACGGTTGTAGTTCTAGTACCTTAAGTGCAAATTTTTCATATTTTTTAAGAATGACTAAAAAATTCTATTGCTCCAGTTGTTCAGAGCCCTGTGTACAGAATTACAGAATTTACTTTAAAGATTCACCCACTGTAATTTTTTCACCTTAAGAAAAAATAACCTGGGATATGTTAGGTTAAAAAAATGTCCTTCAACTTGCTAATTTTGAAGCAACACAATTCAGAGTGATTCATTGCAGCTGTGAATAAGAAATGTCACCGAAATAGTGAGATGGCCACTTTAGAAATTAATGGACTGACTGAGATATACTGGAGCTTCTTTCATGCATCTATAATTGGAGTGCCAATTTATTTCCAATCATTTCAAGCACTATAATTATAGAGCATCATCGTTGCCTGTTTAACATTCATATGGGAAGGTGTCACATGAATGCTAGCCAAGGACCAATGTTTTGCAACTGAGATACATAGACAAAGTATGAGAAAATACAAAATGACTTCATTTTTTTTTTCAACGGCTGAGACACAACCAACGTGGACTGTCTTGGTTACTTTTCTTCATTGCTGAGACAAACACCTGACACCCAAAATTAGGGAAGAAAACATTTATTTAGCTTACAGTTTCTGGAGATTTCAGTCCATAATCAGCTGGCTCCAAAGCAGGGTGGCATGGCACTGGGGCAACACTTCAAGGCAGCAACCAGAGCAAAAGAGGGCAAGCCTCTTCTCCATCCCTTAAATTGTATACAGGCCACGCCCCTGCCCACCTTCAGGGTGGGTGTAACACACAAAATGTCCTTGCCCTCCTTTGTACAAAATGAGGATATTTACAAAGTAAGAACCCTGGCTTGCTAGGGAATCTCTCAGTTGAACTTCTAAACTGCACACGTTGACACAATGTATCAACTACAACATGGACAGAATTAAATGATGCAGTAGAGTGGTTCATGGATTTCTCAGTGTAAAAGTTTCTTTTAAATGTATCTTTATGTGGAGAGGAAGGAAACAGAATGACAACAGGCAATTGCTGCAATGATTAAACGATGACATTTTAATAGGCATCCCTTGAGCACTTTCTATAGGGCAGTTCAGGCATGCTGGTAGACCCTGGAGAGTAATAAATAAATATATATATAAATAACATACACACACTCAGAACAATGCTAACATAGTCTTAAGTGGTTGTGCACTGTCCACCAGGAGGGTACTTTTTCAAGGTCATTTCCTGGACACTATTGCTTTCATTTCAGATCTGATGATGCAAAACATACATACCTAGGAAGAGTATTTAATTTTCTCATAATTCTGGAAGCAAAATTCTGGTGAAAAAGTATTTATGCCAAATTATGAGTAATTCTAAAGGCTTAGGTGGTCTTTCACCTGCTTCCATAACAGCACCTTCTCTTAAATTTAATTAATTTGTATCATAGTGCCTGTACCTCCTACCTCTCTAAAAGCAGAATAGTGTCATTAAGACAAGATCTTCAACCCAAGTGTTCTGAATTATCTAACTATACTTAAATGAAAAATTAAATTTTCTCAGGGTAACTTTATTCAGGCCACAAAACCTTCTGAAAAGCTTTTGATTATTCTCTATGCTTTGAAAAATAAAATAAAAATCACCTCCTTAATCTAGTATCCAAGATCCTGCACAACTCATATATGATTTACCTGTTTAACTTTATTATTACTATTGCAGAATGAATGCTATTCTGTAAAAAGCAATTAATACTAAGTGAGATTTTCGAGTTATGCTCTTTGCAAAATTTGAATTTCAGTTCATCAAATATTCAGTATCAATTTAGATCCCATATTTGTAGTCTCAAGAAAATTATAAGGATGAGAGCTTTATGGGTTCATAAAAATTATAATGATGGTAACTGCTTAAACAGTGAGTAAAAATTAATTACATGTTATTAAATCAATAATAAAACTGAAGGCTTACATGAGAGGATAAGAAATAGAACAAGTTGCCAGAGGATAGGAAAAATAGAGGAAAAAGGAATTTTAATCAAACTCTATCCAATGTCCTCACTCCACTATAGAAACAGCAAATGGAGTAAGTAGCCTGGACCCAATGCTTGAAATAGAGAAGATAATGTTGCCTTTCGTTTGAACTTAACTGATGAGCATTTGTGTGTAAACTATTTAGAGGTAAACCGTAACAGTGACTAGCAATGGTAGATTTATGTGAGTAACTGGAATAGTGATTATTGTTATAAATTTATATGAGGAGTCATTACTATTCATAATGCATGACAGTTATGAAGTGTGATTAATTTGAGTAAACCTATCATTGAACTTATACTGATGTTTTAATTAGAAGAGATAATCTAAAAGTATAAATTTGTTGTGAAGAGCAAAGAAGGGAACCTGGCAACAATTTACTCCCTTCCGAGTGTCTCCAACTCTGCTAGCTCCTTTGCATACATTATTTTACTTTATCTTAAAGACCTAACATTAATATCATTATGAAAGATGAGTAAGTTTCAGCAAAGATAAATAACTTGTCAAGGTCAACTAACTAGTAGATTCAGAAATTAGATTTGAACCTAAGCCCTTCCAACTCAAAAGTTATATGTTCATTTCACTAAATTTTGTTTAAAAGAAAATGACACAAAAAATGACTAAAGAAAATATGAAGTGAAAGCTGCACAGCTCACATTTTTATGCAAAAGTAAATCTGAGGGGAGTATTTTATGTGAGGAATCGTGAAAGAGCATTTAGCCATCAACATGGCCACTAAAGCTTCTGTTTTGCAATGATAATAATGGAGCACAATAGATGAATTTGGTAAGGATGAACTATTAGTAAAGAAAGAACAATTTTCTGATTGGAGGCAAGTGTGAATGTGTCTGTGAAAAAACAAAACAACTTGTGTAAAAATTATGAGCAATCAGAATTCTAAAAACTTTTGCCTTCTAGTCCAAGTCCTTATTTTCAGGATATAAATATATAGATATAGATACAGAAGATACAGATACAGATTAGATATAGATATGCAATTTTATATAGTGATATATAGTGATATATAATTTATGTATTATTAAACTATACATATAATTTGTATATAGGTATTAGACTTCACATGTGCACATTAGATATTTGAATTTTAGAAAACACACAACTAAAGAACTAGTATAAAACATCTCTGGGTACAAAGGTGGACTTGTGTTAAAAAAAAGAAAAAACAGGAAAAAGAAAAAAGTAGTTACTTATATATTTTAAGTATTTTTAAATATATTTCTGTGTTCACAGAACATATAAAATACTTAAAGGTAATTGAAATCTTATTAAAATTCTTTATTTGAAAGTACCATAAACTTAGGAAACCAATATTTCATCAAGATCTCTACTGTGTCTCTGATGCTATATTTTTAACATAATGTGATAATATAAGACAATAAATAATGACCACATTTGGTACATCACTTAATGTGTTTGTACTCAAGTGGATTACAAATGTATTTGTTTTATCCTTTGTGTGGACGTGTTTTTTTTTTAATTAACTGATGGAAAAAATCAGAAGACAAGATTATCAAGTCACATTAGGGGAATGGTACTGAAGACAATATAATAAAATCTAACTTCTCAACAGTCTTGTAAGACAAGCCAAATTACCATAATGAAATTTAATGAAGACAAATGTAAACAATCTACTGAGCCTCTAAAAAGCAAACACACAAGTGCACGATGATTAAGATATTAAGCAATTGTCAATTATGTATAAAGGGTCTTGACAAATGCTGACTCTAAGCTCAGTGTGAGTCAATATTGTGACACCAAAGCACCCAATTTAATCTCAAACTAAACTACAGCATTAAAAGTGTTGTAAATATCAAATGAATGAGTCAATAGACCTACTATGCTTTGTGCTGATCATATACAAAGTACTATTTCCATTTATGGACAGAACATTAAATAAGGCCCAAATATTAAGAGTACAACACAGATGGCAGTCTACCCTGGGGGCAAACAGCAGACCTAAAATCAGTGCAAAAGAACAGAATATCTTTCTAGGGATCTTTAAGAGCCAAAGAACTGTTATGCATCTGCCTAGCTGGAAAATTCCTTGGTGCATTCAGTGTAAACCTTTTGTGTAGGATGCAAGGAAGCAGGGTATCAACTCCTATATTTTAAGTTTCCTGAAATCTTGAGAATTTTTAGCCACCTTCCTCAATATGAAACTAAGAATGAATCCCCTTAATTCTACCTCCCTTGCCCACTCCAGCTCAAACTCAATCTTCTTCTGATCATCAGGAAAAAAATTTCCCTTCCCGTGTTATAGGAACTTGGTTTATGTCATTTCATTCCCTTTTTTAATCTATGATGTTGCTTTTTTTAATCTATGTTTTTTAATCTATGATGCTGTTGTTAAAAAGAAAAAGAAAACAAGCCATCTTCTCAAATTACTACCTTGACTTTTCACATATCCATCTCAACTTTGAAAAACAGGGAAATTTTTATCCTTTGTCTACCCACAAAGTTTGATTCTTAAAAGACAAATAAAATATACAGGTAAAATCAAAAGCCAAACACTTTGTCATCAGTCTGTTTTCATAGTAGAGGTTTTTAAAACTCAAGTGTGAGCAATAACCTACCTTACTCTTGATTAGGGTCTATTCTGGAAGTAAACAGTTGAAGGAGCCATTGAGAGTAAAACCCACAATGATACGAAGTGTAAGAACTGGTGATTACTGATTTAAAAATTAAACTAGAAACACTACATAATTTTTATTATATAAAGGAGTTTAATACTATCAAATGATGTTCTCTGCCTCTACTGAGGTATTATGAAGGATTTTTTCTTTAATATAAGTATATTAAGTTACAATATTTGATTTTTTTAATACTAAGCCAACTTTATAATCTTGAAATAAATCTCACTTAATATATAATCTTTTTATGTATTTCTAATCTCAATTATTTAGTTTTGGATATTTGCTTTCCTGCTTATTATTCCTTAATTCTCAGAAAAATAAGACTGGCTTTGTTCCTCCCCTTTTATAGAGGTTTACAGCAAATATTAAGGAATTTACTCAAGGTCATACAGTAAGCAAATGCAGTACTTGAATTTTAGCCCAGATTTGTCAAGATTTGGGCTGTTTCCATTAACTTTACATTAAAAGGCATATAAACTAAGCTTTTCCTAATTTTAGAAAATTGAAGAATGAAGTGCAGATTCTTCACCAAAGACAGACACAGCACATCATTCTAATGTCCTTATATTTATGCAATTTACAGATAAAACACATCTGTATAACAGAAGGAGAATAAAGAGAAAGGAACAGAAAAAATATTTGAAGCAATAATGACTATTGATTTTTCAACCCCAAAAATATGAATTTCAGAGAACATGAAGCAACATAAATGCTTAAAATGATATCAAGTCATGTTATACTTAAATCAGGAAAAAAATAATAAAGTTGAAAAAAAAAACCACAGGGAAAAACACCTTATCTATAGAGCAGCAAATATAAACATCTCTTCCAACTTCTCCTCAGAAACCATACAAACAAGGAAAGTGTGTTACATTTAATATCCTGAGGGAAAAAGATCTAGAATTCTTCATCCCGCAAATTAGCCTTCAAACCTTGTAAGAAATGCTAAAGAACTTCAGAAAGAAGGAAAATATTATCATAAAGTTGGATGCACACAAAAGCTGAAAGACAACCAAAGAAGAATTAAGTGAAGGTAAAATAAAAATTTATTTGCCTTGTTTCTAAATGACTTAACAGATAAGATTGTTTATAATAATAACAAAAATATGATCAATTACATATGCATATATAGGTTTGTATATAAATGAAAAGAATAACAGATACATGAAAAAGAAATAAGGGTTATTTCATTATTAAAAGGTATGTGTACTATATATCTAATCACTATAGTGCTCTTTTTTATTTTTGTTTTTATTAATACATGTTTGCAGTACATAATAATTATATTCATTGTAGGAAGTTGGTACATGTACATAATATATCTTAATTATTTTATGATTCCTTCCTCTCCTCTTTCCTCTCTCAACCCTCCTTCTTTTTCTTGGTCCTTCTTCCAATTTGCAAAAATGTCTATCTCCCTGATTCCTCTTATCTATCTTTTATTTTTGTCTTTAGATTATTCATACTGTGGAATTCTCATATAAGTAGAACCATACAATATTTAAACAAGTGTGTCTGATCTATCACTTAATATTATAATCTCAAGAAGCATCAATTTTCCTACGAATGACTCAAATTTCTCCCTCTTTATGGCAGAGTAATAGTCTATTGTATATAAATAACACATTCTCTTTTTTTTTATTTATCTGTTGGCAGACAATAGGCTGCTTCCAAGATTTAGCTATTATGATTTGTGCTGCTATAAACATGGGTATGCATACACTGTACTATGATGCCTTTAGCTCTTTTGGGAAGATACTTGGAAGGGAAATAGCT
Organism: Cuniculus paca; assembly: GCA_004365215.1. Taxonomy (NCBI): domain Eukaryota; kingdom Metazoa; phylum Chordata; class Mammalia; order Rodentia; family Cuniculidae; genus Cuniculus; species Cuniculus paca. The sequence continues at coordinate 7,845 of RJWT010006238.1, forward strand.
GGGAGAATGGAATTTCTACTTTTTGTTTTTCAACGAATCACCATACTGATTTCCACTGTGGTTGAATTACCATCCTTTGGAAGTGTACGTGGATTAGTTGTACCTGTGTGTTGCAATTCCAGGGCAACCACTAAAATGTTTGTTGAAAGCATAATTAGCATGCTAATAAGGAAAATAAAATGGAATAACATAAAAAGCTCAATTAAGAACACAAAATTAAAAAGAATGACAGACCAAAATAAGAACACAGGCAAAAAATAAAACCAATAAGAGTTATGGTAGAAATTTATTCAACTGCATTAATAATCACTTCCAATATCAATGTTCTAAATTTACAAGCTAAAAAAATTTCAAAGTGAATCAAAAACAAGATCCAGGTCTATGTTGTTTTTAAAACCTAGCTTTTTTAATGTATTAGTACAGTTGTAGTACATAATGTTTACATTGCTTGTGAGATGTTGGTATACATATATAATGCATCATTTTATGTGTAAAGAACCATATGAACCAAAAGGAAAAGAATGGAAAGAATATACCATGTTATCTCACAGATCTAGAGAAATCATTCTTAAAACTCATCTGGAACCAGAAAAGACCTAGAATACCAAAGGGAATTCTGGGCAGCAAGGGTAGAACAGGAGGCATCACACTCCCAGACTTGAAATTATACTACAAAGCTACTGTAATCAAATCAGCATGGTACTGGAAGCAAAACAGACCTGAGGATCAATGGAATAGATTAGAAGATACAACCCCAAGTACAAACACACTCAGCCACCTTATCTTTGACAAAGGGGCCAAACATGTTCACTAGAAGAAAGATAGCCTCTTTAATAAATGGTGCTGGAAAAACTGGCTTTCCATATGCTGAAAACTAAAATTAGACCCAAGCCTATCACCATACACTAAAATAAAGTCAAAATGGATCAACAATATAAATATTAAAACAGAAACACTAAATCTGCTGGAAAACAAGGTAGGTAGAAATCTTGAAAACATAGGGGTAGGTGGAGAATTCATGAACAAAAGCCAAACTGCACGGGAAACACTTCCCAGAATCAACAATTGGAATCTTGTCTTGTTAAAAAGTTTTTGCATGTCAAAAGAAATCTCCAACAGAGTGAAAAGAAAACCCACAAGTTGGGAAAAAATTTTAGTCACTGTCCTTCAGACAAAGGTCTTCTATCTAGAACATATAAAGAATTAAAAAATACCAGGCCCTTGAAATTCAAAGACCCAATCCAAAAATGGGCATCTGAGATGAAAACACACTTCTCAGCTGAAGAAATATGAATGGCAAATAAATACATGAAAAAATGTTCAGCATCATTGCTCATTAGAGAAATGCAAATTAAAACAACTCTGAGATCCCATCTCACTCCAGAAAGAATGGCCAGGATCAAGAAAACCAACAACAACAAATGCTGGAGAGGCTTTGGGGAAAAAGGAACATTTCTCCACTGTTGGTGGGAGTGTAGACTGGTGCAGCCACTATGGTAATCAGTCTGGAGGTTCCTCAAAAAGCTAGGATTGGAAGTCCCATTTGACCCAGCTATTCCGCTTCTGGGCATATTCCCAGAAGAAGTGAAATCATCATACCACAGTGATATATGTGCACCCATGTTTATAGCAGCACAATTTGTAATAGCCAAATCCTGGAAACAACCCAAATGCCCATCAATTGAGGAATAGATAAAAAGATGTGGTACTTTTATACAATGGAGTACTATTCAGCTATAAAGAAGGATCACATTGAGGCTTTTATAGGTAAATGGATGTGACTTGAGACCATACTCATAAGTGAAGTAAACCAAGCTCACATGTGTAAACACCACATGGTCTCCCTAATGTAAGAAACTGAAAGACTCAATAAAATACAAAATTTCCAATAAATATGGAGAAAAGGTTCTAAAGTCCAATGGTGCTTTTATTCTTTGATTTGATTGTCTTAAGTCTCTTTTCTACTATTTGATTGCAATATGTGAGAAGATAGGAACAGCTCTTCTGAAGAAAACAAGGGACATTAAGGTAGCCATTGTTGGTTTCTTGTTGTCTGATTTAAAGGCCTGTAATGCTTTCACTCTTCTGTTTTTCCTGGTTTTATATTATTTTGTTTTGTTTGAGTTTATTGTCTGTAAATGTATGAACAACCATTTCAAAGAAGGCAAGAGACACGAGGGTAGCATTGTTAATCTCCTATTGTTTTCAAGACCTGTATTGCTTGCAGTGTTCTGTTCTGAGATGCTGTGTTGTGTTTGACTCTATTCTGTTTTGTTTTACTTTGTCTTGTTTTGTTTTGTTTTTTGTTTTGTTTTGTTCTATTATCTTTAAAATAAAAAAAAGAATATACCATGTTAACACTAAATAACAGAGAGCTGCATTGACTAAATTTAGACAGAGCAGACTCTATAGCAAAAGAAGTTATCAGAAATGAAGAGAGCCACTACATAATGATAAAGCAGTCCATTTTCTATGATGTAATGTGTCCAACAAGACTGAGTTAAAGCATATGGGCAAAAACTGACAGAACTTCAAGAACACATAGAAAAATCAATTTTTTGGTTGAGGACTTTAATATCCCTCGTCAAAAATACACAGATCTAGCAAACAAAAAAGCATTGAAGATATAGTTTAGCATAAAAGCATCAATTTACTAGATATAACTACATAATTACATTGTTAGACCAGTACATTCTGTAGAAGCAGAATACACATTCTTCTGTAGTTCACATGAAACATTAACCAAGTTAGATTATATTCTGGACCATAAAACCTACCTTAACAAATTCAAAAATTCTCAAGAGAAATTTTAGAATGCAAGGAGAAAATTAAAAATGAAAGCACAATTCTTCATACGTTCTGGATATAAGTCCCTTGTCTGAGGGACAATTGGCTAAAATTTTTTTACACACTGTGGGTTGTATTTTCTTTCTATTGGTGACTTCTTTTAATGGCAAAAGCTTTTTAATAAGATGAGATCCCAAATTCAAAGACCCTATCCAAAAATGGGCATCTGAGAAGAATACATACTTCTCAGATGAAGAAGTACAAACAGCAAATAAATACATGAAAAAATATTCAACATCATTTGTCATTTGATAAATGATAATTTTAAAACAACACTGAGACTCTGTCTCACTCCAAAAAGAATGGCTGTCATCAAGAAATCAACCAATAATAAATGCTAGCAGGGCTGTGGGGAAAAAGGAACCCTTTTCAACTGTTGGTAAGAGTGTAGACTGGTGCAACCACTGGGGGAAAAAAAGATGTCATATTTTTATATGGAGTACTACCCAGCTATAAAGAATGATAAACTTGAGATTTTTATAGGTAAATGGGTGCAACTTGATACTATACCCATAAGTGAAATACCTCAGACTTGCATGTGTAAATGTAGTGTCTCCCTAGTGTAAGAAATTAAAAGAATAAATATGATCCAAAATGTACAAGAGATACTTTGAAATGGAAAGAAACTGTTCAAAAGGAAAGAGAAATTGGGATGAGGGATAGGAAAAAAGAAGGAAGGGGAAAAATAAATATACATATATTTATATGATAGTTAAGAAAGTTGAAAAGTTATGTTCTTATATTGTTGGACCCATTTTTCATGCCTACAGCTTATCATCTGAGCAACTAACTGTCACATATAATGCATATATTAAAAGTGAAATCACTAGTCTAAACTTCTACCCAGTAAACTACAAAAATGGGAGTAAATTAAATCCAGAGTAGGCAGAATAAAAAGACTAATAAACACTGAAACAGAAATCAGTGAATTCAAAAACAAGAATCAGTACAGAAAATTAACAAAACCAAGCACCATTTCTTTTAAAATATCATAAATTGATAAGCCTCTATCCAAGCTAAGAAAAAAAGGTAACATAAATTATGAGCACTGTAGAGAAGGAATAACATTATAGATCTGTTGAATATTAAGTAGGTATAAAGGAATACTATGGACAAATCTATGGCTACAAATTTGATAACTGAAATGAAATGACCAATTCCTTGAAAGATACAATTGTCCAAAGCCCATACAAGAAAAAAATAGATGATCTAAATAGGTTTATGTTTTAAAGAAGTTGAATCAACAATAAATAATGTTCCAAGAAAGCACCAGGCCCAAATCCATTCACTGGTGAATTATATCAAACACTTAAGGATGAAATTATACCAGTTCTCTACAATTTATCTTCGAGAGGATTGAAGCAGAAGGAATACTTCTTAAGGTATTCTAAAATAACCAGAATTATTTAATGTCAAAACCAAAGCTTAAATTAAAAAATAAAACTAAAGATCAGTATCTCTCATAAACACGAGCAAAAATCCACAACAAAATATTAGTAAATCAAATCCAACAATATATAAAAATAATTGTGTCATTACAAATTGGGCTTTGTCCCAGGTGTGCAAGGCTGGTTCAATATTCAAATTGAAATAGAGTGGCTGAGTTACATTCAATATTCATTATATTTTCCCATGTAAATTAGAATCAGAGAGACTACACATATTTTGTTCATTTTTTTGTTTTGTTGTTTATTATTGTTGTTTTCAGATACACAGGGAAGGAACTGAATATATACTTTTAATATACGACCCAGCAATTACACCATAATATTTGCCCAAGTGAGTTGAAAATTTTATTTATACAAAAATCTCCATGTGAATGTTTATAGAAGCATCTTTTTTTTCTTAAGAGAATAAAACAAAACAAAACAGAACAGAGTTAAACACAACAAAGCATTTCAGAACAGAACACTGCAAGCAACACAGGTAGTCAAAACATAATGATAGGAGATTAACAATGGCTACCCTAGTTAGAAGCATCTTTCATAGTTGTCAAAATTTAGAAGCAACCAAGATGTTCCTCAGTAGGTTAATGGCAAAATGAATTGTGACGCACCCAAATGATGGAATGTTATTCAGTACTAAAGAAATGAACTACAGAAACACAAAGATGGACCTTAAATATGTGTTAGTAAAATTCCAATCTAAAAAGACTATGTACTACACATTTTGAATTTTATGACAGTCAGAAAAGGGTAAAGTTATGGAGACAGTAAAATGATTACAAGATGCAGGGAAGGAAAGGTGAATAGGCTGAGTACAGTGTAATGTTAAGACAGTGAATCTACTCTATATGCATTTATAGTGGTAGATACATATCAGAAATTTGTCAAAACCAACAGAATGGACAACGCTAAGTGTGAAACTTAATGCAAATTACTGACTTTGGGTGGTGGTGGTGTCATTGCAGGTGGACCAGTTGTAATAAATTCTCCACTGTGGGTGATGCAGGATGCCCAAATTTGGAAAGTCCATGCAGAGCATGAGGAAAATCTCTGTACTTTCTTCTCGGTTTTGCTGTGAATATAAAATTACTATAAAAATAAAGATTTTTAAAATGAAGCTAATAGTACTTATTCTTTAAGTAAGCATGAGAATTAGAACTACCAGAAGTAAGTATGGCATGCAGGGGTCAAGCTGACACATCATAGCTTTCTTCTAAATATGGGTGTGAAAGGAATTCTGCATGAAATTGACCTTTAAATGCTTCCTTTTCTCCTCAATAAATATTTTATGGACATTGGCAGATTCCCTTGAAAGAAAACTTCTGCACTTCAAATTTCTCCATAGCTAAGGAACATGCAGTTGAAATGTCTTAATCTTTACCATATTTATTAGTGGATCGAAAGAGTAGTAAAAACCTGTTCTGTGACATCTAACTGTGACAGTTGCTCTATCATCTATAATCCCTACCTGGAAAATAGAAAAGTTACTATTTTTAAGTAAAAGTAAAAGGACATAAAATACCTCGATTATTAGTTGGCATTAATCAAAACTAGACGCCATTTCTAGTGGTATCTCCATGATTAAACCTCTCTGCAACTGTTTGCTCCCTTTTAAAATAAAGTCACACTACCCTTAGAAAGAGAAGAACACATTCACAAACAGTAAAAAATCTATCACCCAAGCATGAGAACCCAAAAGCCTTATAATATCTCTGGGATTGTCATAACTTTCCCTTGATCTAACATTCTAAACTGCCTGCCTCCCTGCAGTGTGCAGCAAAAATAATGTGCCTTCCGATTTTCCAGACTTCCTGTGTAATCTTATGTACATAACTACGCTGTGCCTTGGTTTCTCTATTTGCAAAATGATGAAAGTAATACTTATCCCATTTTGTTTCTGTGAATGCTAAAGAAGAAACACAGTACTCAAGTTTTATTCAATATTCGTTTTGTATCAATTAAAATCAGAAAACCTGCAGGTATTTTGTTCATAGGGGGGTTGTTTTGTTTTGTTTTGACAGCAGTTGATTTCAGAAGCTTCAAGGAAAAAGCTGAATGATCATTTCTAAGACTACAGACAAGAGGACGGTTTTCAAAAAAAATGAAGTGACTAGGCTGAGTTCCCGAGGTCAGAAGAACAGGGTGAACATAAAGAAATGTTCACTGGGTTAGTGACCTACTTTGCGGCTTCTCACATGGTGGTAATAATTATCAATTAGCAAACTTCAAATTTAAAACTTGGTGATTCTGAGTCACTACGTACAGTAGGATAAATAATATCCCATAAGTATATCCTGACCCTAATCCCTGGTATCTGTTAATGTTTTCTTGTTTGAAGAGAAGGATTTTGTAAGTGGGAGTATATTCAAGATCTTGAATTGGAAAGACTAATCAAGATCATTAGGGCAGATCTCAAATGTGTCTTTATAACAGGGAGAAAGAGTAAGACTTGACTACATAACAGAACAAGGATATGAGTGACGGATATTGAAATGATATCCCTCAAGAGTAGGAGGGCAATGTACCAAAGAATAAAGATAGGTACTGGGCACTAAAAGGCAAGAAAACCAAGTCTCCCCTCAGAACATCCAGAAGGAATGGCCCTGCCTGTACGTTTAACTTTTAGTTCTGTGGAACTCATTTGGAATTTCACCTCCAGAACAGAAGACAAAGTATTTGTATTGCTTTAAGCTACTAAGTGTGTTATGGAGCAAGCAGGAACAAATATGTCTCCATTTTGGAATATGGTTCTAACACAGGAAAATATGATGTTCCACAAGAAAAGTGAGGCAATGTTGACTAAGGCCTGAAAAACCCATGTATATGCTGTAGTGTCCATGCAGAGTTCTGGGAACGGAAGAAATACCTCAACAGGCAATGAAACACTGAGGGAGAGGCCCTGATGTGTCCTGCATTATCAAAAGGCAGGATGGGACACTCTATAAAGTTGACCCATGATACACTGACCAAATTTATTTTAGATAGGTCTTAGTGTGATTGTCTATATCAATAGAAGGGCTCATATTGATTTTTTTAAAATTTAAATGCACTTCTTTGTGTACACTCCAGATTTGTGAGGCTCAGGCAAATATTGTCTTTTATCTATTTGCAATAAAAGATCCAGGCAATGAATTTGGAGTTTATGGTTTGAGGTTAAAATATGGTTTGCATGGACAAATGTTCAAAGCTAAATCCACTCACCTTTTCTTCAGTGGAGTACATGTGTTGTAAGTACTAAATGCTTTATGCTAGCATTCAAGGGCTACCATGATCTGAAACATGCCTCATCTCATTCTGCTTGGCACCCCATACCATAGACTTTCCAAATAACTGCAAGGCCTTAAATGCACCCTGCATTATTTTATTATGGTCTTTTCAAATACTACATTTTCTCCTTGAAGAATTCTCTCTTCTTTCCCTCACACTCCCATTAGAGGACCAGAAAATACCTCAGTAAAATTAGGTTCCAAACCTAAAATATCACCAATAGCATGAGGCTTCTTTGAACTAGAGTTCCGTCCTTGCTCCTACAAAGTCCCTTATGAAGCCTGCATACATTGTTGACTCTTGGCTATCTTCTATTCAGTGCAAAGAGCTGTCTCAATACTATAGGTCAATAGGACAGGCAGAGAGTAAAGTCTAAGAAAGTGATCACCTCCCCGAGTAGCACATGTATGTATTTGACTTTATAGAAAAGTATACCTATTGAGGGATAATGTTATTTTATCAAGCTGTGTATGTTCTTGATCCCTTTATTCATGGAATCTCTGATGTTCTGCTAGTAGGCAGCCTTGCTTGACATCTTTTTCCACATGGTTTTACTAATATCTACATTTCTTCCTTTTTTTCTTTTTATTTTATTTTTTTTTAGATTTACTAACTCATTTTATTTCTGCTAAGTAACATTGAAACCTTCCTCTTCTTCCTAGAAAATAGATTTCCCCACTAGATTCTTCCTTTGCTCAATACTTTACACTCAATATCCTTCTAGCTTTGATAAATATCATTCTAAAATTTTCACTTTCCTGTAACCAAAACCCCACCTCAACATTTTCTACATATTCGTGTTCTGATTGGCAATTCTCTCTTTTCTCAAGAGAATTTAGGTTGATCATACATAGTACTTTTATGCAGGATATTTGAAACTCTTCTATGTACTGTACTATAATCATCCTATCTGGTGTTAACATTCCTATTTTTGTTTCATCATTAATGTGTGAATTATCCAACAAATTTGATTTAATTCTATTCACAGTAATTGTTGTTTCTTATTCTCAAATTATTATTTGGAAGCTCATTTCACAAGAAGTCCTCTTTTCATACTCATTGAGTTATTTCTCCAAAAACAAGATGACTCAAACTCTTCTTGATATATTCTGTTTCAAAATGTGAAATTAACTCATCTCAAGGGAGACATAGTTCCTTTGGGTAGAAAATTATATCACTGGTCAAAATTCAGGACAAAATTGTGTATCAGATTGTTCTACAGATGACTGGAAGCCGGAACCTCATTATGACAGAAGACAGATTCCTTGTAAAAGGAAAAGAAGTTCCAAAGTTAGTTTCAAATTGGTCACTGTTTCTTTTTACTTTACTCCAAAATGATTGTGTAAAATTCATTGCACCCTTTCATAAGCCCTCAATTTTTTCCTGTAGCATTGATGTTGTCTCATGAAGCAATGCTGTGCTATGATATTTTCTGTAATGTTAGAAATGTTCTGTAATACAAAATAATGTCACCCAAGACATAGCCTCTAACTATATATGGTTAATGAGCATGTGGATATGTGGCTGGTGCAAATGAAACCATGAGTTTTAAAAGTTTATGTATTTTTAATTAATTCACTCATTGGTGGCTAATTTTTGAACACCACAGGAATAGATCATCAGGTAAAAGTATGGGGTTGAAAAAACCCTGTTTCCTTGTGGATTCCTAGCATATTTGCAAAGTAGATCCAGCACAGCCTAAGTACATCTCCAGTTTTCTAAAAATAGAAAAAATTTCCACTCCAGAACCATTGTCTCCTAGGTAAAAAGCAGGTGATATAAACACAAAGATCATTCAGTGCCTCAAATAATATTGCTGTGCATGTAAAGAACACTAAATACTGTATCTTATGGTCTAATTTAAATTTCTTTCTTAGATCTTTTGATATGAAGTATCTCAGCTTAACATATTTTATTGTGTTAAATAACATAGTACATAATATGCGCCATTATTTCCAATCTTGTAATGTCATTTTTACTGTTTATCCCCAACACTTTAGAGGTATTGTAGTACAGCATCTAACATCCTAATGTCACAAAATTATAACTTCCTTAGTGGAAAGTGAATTGTCAGCAAAATTTGGAGTTTAGACGAGAGAGTTTAGAAAAATGTCAACAGTTTAATTGGTAGTAGATTAAGGTTTGGATCTCATTGGTTATTTCTCAGAAAATTATTTTTAAAACCCTGGTTTCAAATCACATCTTATAACTGTTGCTATTTTGTTTTTAAATGTATCTATGTTAAGTTTCTCTCCTTGTAGGCAAAATAGTTTTACAATTCTCATTTGCACAGTTGGAACTAGCTGGGTTAAAAATTATTTAGAGATCTCTAATTGATTTAAGTGGAAATGTAGGATTTTTATGGGATAATGACATCTAAGTGAAATTTCTAAATGAAATATATATGCAGGGAAGTAATCTTGCTAGGTGGATGGATGTATAAGATGTTAAAGATTGAGAAATTTACCAAGAAACTCATAGTTCCCCAAAAGATTGAACTGAAATGATCTTCATAAAATTAAATGAGAATGTTATCACAATGAGGCACCACTTAACAGAGTATTTTTGGTTTTTCAGGCATACACTCATTGTGAATGACAACTCTGCTGAATTAAAGCCAACAGAGATTAGGGTCAACAAGGAAACAATACAGTGGGAACAGTAATTATCAGAGTTCTTTCTCTAAATTTATGTTTTAGAAGAAAAATCATAATCTTTTGGATCATTTTACAGTTTACATCTATTACTTTATGTTCCTTGTGCTAATTAGTCTCTTCCTCTACTCCTACGTTATCCTTGAAGACAAGAAATCTTGAGTCTGGAATATAGGTCTCAAAGAATCTGTCAGAACATATTCTTTATGGCTTGTAAATTAACTCCCTGTTCTTAGGGATATTGCCCACAACAGCACCTACCAGGATTTGTATCCCAGTTTCAGGACTGTAGACTTCAGAGAGGATTCAGGCATGGCAGGGATATATCCTTCCTGGCCATGAGAGCCTGCAAAAAATTGACAGCCACGCTTCCCAATACAAACCATTCCTTCCTTAGTTGGTCCCCAGATGGTACAGCTTGTTTCTTTAATTCCCTTTTCTCCCCCTCCCTTACTCCTCCTCTAGTTCCTCCTTTCCCCTTTATAATCTTGTTGATATTAATCTTAGTTCATGTTTATGGCATATAATGTCCCTATTCATTGAGGTTATTAGAACATTGTACATGGCATATCACTTCACATAGACAAACCACCAGGGAAAATAATAAAATACAATTCACAGAAATCATCCTAGTAGTTAAGGCAATTTTCCCTTTTAATGCTTAATTAAAATTTTTACCTGTTAGTATTTCACAGGTTAAGTCTCTTTTAAATCATCCTCAGATTTTTCCAAAGGAGAGCTACCTTTAGAATAGGTGACTCCACTCTTGGTTTTAGACATATTTCATTTTGTTGTGGGTCACTTTACTGCACCTCTCAGATACTGTATTTTTTTACAAATTGAATGTTTGTGATAACCTATATTGACCATGGTATTGCTAAAACTTTTCCAACAGCATGTGCTCACTTCATACTTTTGTGTCACAGTTTGGTAGTTCTCACGATATTTCAAACACTTTATTATTGTGTAGGTTATTATGATCTGTTATCAGAGATCTTTGAGGCCACTATTACAATTTTGGGGGACTCAATGTGATACTCCTATATAAGACAGCAAACTTAAATCAGTCAATGCTGTGTATGGCCTGACTGACCCACCAAGCAGTTGTTCCCCTATCTCTCTCCATTTTCTTGGGCACAACAGTTTTTTCTAGAACTGTGAGAATGGATGCATTGAAACCCTAATATGAAACTCACATGAGGCACAATTTTTTACCACCTGTAAATTTAGGGGGAGCAAAGTTATTTTTTATTTTTTTATTTTAAAGAGAAGTATAAAAACTATGATACAGAATTTCAAAGCAAGATAATAGGAAATTAACAATGGTTAATATATTGCATATTGTTATTTCAAAGTAGTTGCTCAAATTATAAGATACAGGCAGAATTATTTTTCCATTTCTGATTTTTTTATTTATTTTTTCATTAGTACATAGTTGCAGTACATAATCATCACATTCATCATGGGAGATTTGTACATGTACATAGCACATTTTAATTCTATTTTTTCTCCCCTTCCCCTCCCTATAACACTCCTTCCATTTGCCACTTACAAAAGTTCTGCTTCCATTTCTTTCCCTCAATTCTTTTTTAATCATGAGTCTACCTTTGACTAAAAGTGAAGCATGAGTCTTGACCCAGTTCTTGCTTTTTTTCTTCCCTCAGGAAATTTGGGATTTGAATGGCAGTTTGGGGTTTCTTTCCCAGTTTGTTCTAAGTTGCATCTATTTTGTGGAAGGGATAAGCAAGGAAGTTTCTTTTACTGAGGCACTGGGATGAATAATGTCTGGACGTGGACATATTCTGTCCACATGGATGTTCATTGACATTGGATCAAGCCATCTGACTTTCAGGTGTCACGTTCTGCTTACTGTGGCATCTGCTTAGGTGTCTGTATTTGCATCCCGTCATAGTTCAGAAAGTCCACTCTGGATGGAGAATTTCCTCAGGGCTAAGAAATCATAGCAGTCCATGTCTATTCTACGCAAAGTTGCTCAGATAGGTAGGGAGTGTCAGGGACAGCAGCGTACAGAAGCCGTTCATGGACAGACAATGTAATCTTATTATACTCTTTTTTCTTTAGTGGAAGAGGAAAAACTGGTCAAGGGTCAGTGTTAGATACTTAAAATAGAGAAAAATACATCCCTGAGCAAATAAATTTGAGCAAATTTATTTGAGCAAATAAATTTGTCGGTTTAACTTTTAAACAAAATTAAGTACAGTTCCTTTGTTGTGACATTGCTTAAACCCTTTAAGATACTGGTATGCGTTGTGATTCTTCATAAGTGGTGTGCATGAATTCAGCAAGTATTTATGTTATTTGAGCACATACCCCAGAACAATTGTTTCCTGGAATACCATTTGGGAAATATTGTTCCAATATGTTGTGCTATTATTAGCATGTTGTTTTACCACCCACTTTATCGTTGACAGAGCCCAGGGAAAAGTGCAAGCTGTGAGGGTAGCTTGATTGTATCCAAGAATTGGATATTCCAGTTCAAGTCAGTCTAGTCTCTTTGTAGCATCAGCTCAAACACAGACAAAAGCGAATCTCCAGAGGTGAAAAAGAACAAGACAGGTGAAACAAACTTCTGACTTCTGCTTTCTTCTCTTTGTCGAATTGCTTGCATCAATACAAAGTTCCGTTCTTTATATAATAAGTAAGACGCAGTGTTGTTTTGGAAAGAATACAGAATAGAAAACTGAAGTCCCGTTTTCTTCTAAACAGCTCTGTGACTGCTTAATTCACTACACTTCCCTAGACCTGTTTCTTCATTTTGTAAAGAGGAATGCCCAGTAAAGGAACAGTTGGAATCGCTGTTCCATTCTAATGATATTCTGCCTAGTCACCATCTCCATTGAATGGGGGATCTGCTGTCCAGCAGAAATCATTTATCACAGCACATCAGCTGCAGGAGCCATTAATACTGACAACTGCCTATGTTTACGTTGTACTTCACAATCATCCCACCTTTCACTACCATTAGTTCACCTGAACCTTAAAATTGACAGGAGGTATTATAATTCTTTTACCAATGAGCAAACTAAATTTCAGGCATTTGTCCAAAGTCATTTAGCTGTCAAATTAAAGAACTGTGCTTGAACTCTGTTTTTTTAGAGTGCTATGTATTTGGTAACATAGTGTTTCTTTTCCAATCTTAAATCCAGCAAGGAATAATTTTTTCAATGTTCTCCTTTGCTACCAGAAAATCACTCTAGGGAAAATGGTATTCATTATTTTTCTGAAGGGAAAACAGAATGTTAACTCAGACAACATAATAATTTTATGGTCTGAATGAAAAAAAAATTTTCTCCTGTCAAATTCAATTTATATCACAAGACTAAATAAAAATTTTATGTACTGGGTAAAGGCAAAATAGAGAGAAGATGTCCTCAGTGAATGAGCTTAAATTATCTCCCATTTGAATGAGTTCATTTCCTAGAGAGTGTTTCATCAGGCTTTTTAATTAAGAGCAAATTATTCATCTAGAGTCAGTAATTTGCCAATGACCTCTTCTTAACACTCTCATCTAAGGTGACAGAAACGACAAAGAGACTTTCAAATTAAAAATACCAAGTTTTCAAAAATACTGGGCCTTTTAGTTTAGTAACTGAGTCAGGAAAAAAAGGCAAGTTAGGAAAACAATTACATTTTAGTCATATATTTCCCTGAAAATAAAGGTTCAAAGATGTTTAAGAAGTCCAGAAGCAGATATTAGACATTGAAGATATCCAGTAACATGTGCATGTGTGTATATGTACATACATGAAAATACATAAATATGTGCTTATGTATTTATATAACATTACAAGTAAATGAAAAATTTAAAAGAGTATTTCCTAAGGTATCATTACAGTGTTTTCACGGCAGCAGATGGAAGTAAGGTAGAAGCAGACAAGATGAGGAAAGGGAGGTTAGAGAATAAAAGGGAAAAATTTGAACTAAAAGTAGAAAGCGTGAATGATATGATAATTCTTACTCTTTTAAGTTTTATCTAGCTGTGTATAAATAAATATTTAAGGAAAATAATACAGTTTACAGTTACATAGCATTAAACATTTATTTGAGAGCTCTGAAGAATAAATACTGTTACTAGAGAGTTATAGGAGATAAAACTGAAGAAGAGGGCAGAGTCCTGAAGAAGGAAAGCCCAATGCAGAATGTACCCATGAGGACAGCAGGCAGCAACTAAGGGGTGGATGCTTTAGGCAGGTCTTTCTGTCAATGGTAGACATGGAAAAGAAGGAGGGAACCAACGATACAAGGAAGAAATGAAGGGGTCCCACACTGGAGTAATGGTAATGAAGTTGGCTGCAAGTACAAAGATCAGAAATAAGAGCTATTCCTACAATACAATTATTCTCTGCATATCTGCTACACTACACTATTACTCAACTATTTAATCAGCATTTTCTATACCAGATACTGTGTAAAGAACTACAATTAGGGCTGGGGATCTAGCTCAGTGGCCTAAGTGCCTGCCTGGCAAGCGCAAGGTCATAAATTCAATCCTCAGTGTTGCAAGAACTACAAATAGATGCCTGGCTTCCAATGAAAGTCCAAAGTTTCGGGTGCAGCAAGAGAAAGTGACCTTAGCAAAGAGCAAAGAATCACACAGAAACAACATTTGTAAGATGAATGACTTACAAATGAAACCATGATGTGCAGTACAAACTACTCAAACTCAATCTATTTTAACATCCTCATTCACATCTAAATGTTCTAAGATCAAACCACAAACTGTTTTAACAGTGAATTTCCACAGACTCATGCCTTCCAAAGGTAAGATATCTACCTCCTCCAGAATGTCACCTAATTTGCACACTCTAACCTTATTCAGAACATAGTCATTATCATATATCTTGAAACTACTCCTTGAATCATTCCAGGTGTTAAAATTCTCTAAGCACCATAACTAATCATTAAAGAAATGCAAACCAACATCACAGTGAGCTATTACCTTATATCCATGATGAGAACTTCTTTAAATATGAAAAACAAAAACAAAAAAATTACAAGTGATGGTGAAGACACAGAGAAACAAGAACCCTTGTATGCAATTGGTGGAATTGTAAAACTATGAAGTAAAATTTAAAATAATGCTACCATACAATTCAGCAATTCCAATTCTGAGTACATATCTGGATGAGTAGTAGGATATTCACACACCCATGTTCACAGCAGCACTATTCACATTAGTTGAGAGGAAGAAACAGCTCAAAGACACAATCAAAGGTGACTAGATAAACAATTGTGGCATCTTCATACAATAGAATATTATTCAGTCTTTTTTTTTTTTTTGCAGCATCGGGGATTGTACTCATGACCTTGCACTTGCCTGGCAGGTGTTTAGGCCACTGAGCTAAATCTCTGGCTTATTCAGTCTTAATAAAGGATAGAAATCCTGTCACAGGCCATAAAATGGATAAAATTTGCAGATCTTTTGCCAAGTGAAATAAACCAGTCACAAAAATGGCAGATACTGTATGATTCAACTTATATGAGGAATGTAAAATAATCAGATACACAGAAACAGAAAGTAGAATGGTGGCCCAAATAGAAGGAAATGGAAGCTATCTTTCAATGAATCATGAGTTTTTAAAAATAAAGATCCATACTAGCATCGAGAGGTGAGGGTAGAATAAGAGGGTAGGAGGGAGAAAAAAAAATTCTTTCCTGGTAACAAAGCTGTAGATTCATCCAGTCTTGAATTTTCTGGTCACCAAGAGACATGTAGTCCTTAAGAATTGTGTAATACCACCTTATAATAAATGAAGTTTCAGATTTCCAAGGTGGCAAAGTTCTGGACATTAATTGTACAACAATATGAATACACTCAGACTACTAATTGATACACTTAAAATGGCTGAAATGATACATTTTATGTTATGTGATCTTTAACAATTTTTAAATCCTCCCAGTCCTTTTCTATAACTTCCTTCTTTGGAGAAACTGCCAAGACTTTTTCCACATAGCATTGCTCAGTGCTCAATGAATGTATAGACCCAAATATAATAATCAGCACCCTTCTCTAATGTTCTTGATGAAGACGTGGACATCATACCGAGAACATCCTGCATGTCACAATCCCTTCAGAGCAGTGTCAAGAACATGGGCTTTAAAATTGACACACTAGAGGTGTTTTGACTCCTAGCTCTCTACTCACCAGCTGTGAAATTTGGGGAAATTTATGAAATTTTCTGACCCTCATTTCTTTAGGTGTGGACTGGGAATAAAAATGTTTCATAAATTCATCATGGGTGTTAAATGAGATAATAAATGAAAATATTTGGCATAATGCCTTCTGCTTTAAGTAGGTACTTAACAAATTCATCTGGAACTGTTGTTCTCTGTAAACTAAAAGCATTCTTCCCACTACTTCTGCTATCTTGGATGAAAAGTGGGAAGGATTCCTGACCCGTTCATCCTGGCACTTCCTTACTGTTTATTTGCTTAACAAGTACTTATGAAGCTCCTACTAAATGCCAGGCTGAGACCTTTGCATTTGGGAATATGATATGCAGATATTACCTCATAAAGGAGTCTAACCTTTCACAGAAAATGAAAAAGCATATCCAAATAATACAAAGAAGAAAACAAATGTGGGTAGGGAGAGTTTTGATAGTATAGTGAACTCAAGACCATGTAACTTCCAAGTTAGAATGCAATGTTATTGAGCTGTTTTTAAACTCTATTAGCAGGAAAGTTAACAATGACAATAGTAATGATACTAACAATATAAGGATAAGTACCTGTATCCTAGGTGAATAAAAATTAACTGCATAAAGAAGACAATGACAGAACCTGTTAGTTTCGTTTCTTCTTCACAATACCTTTGTTCTTTTAAAAATAACTTCATGTATTCAAATTTTTGTTGGGGAAAAGATCCAAAAGCAGAGTTCAATTAATTTTGGGACTTTTCCTATTTCTTTTCCCCAAAGAAGAAAAAAATATAAGAAATCAATTTATTGTGTGCACAAGGCTATATATATATATAATATATATATTATATATAATATATCTTTATAACATATCTGCAAAACAGAATTAGTGTTCTTATTTTACAGATGATAGAAGTGAGCCTCAGGGATGCCTTCCAGCTTATTTGTCTTTGTCTCACTGCTGGTCAGTCTCTTTGAACTGGAATTCTATGCTAGTCCAAGTTCCTTACTCTGTGATTACTCTTCAATTGGAATATCTTCTTTGCCTCAAATTTAGAGAGCTACCAGATCCTTGGATAACTTTATTGAGACTACTTTATGAAAATTGGAAAGCTAGGGTACTCAGTGATCCAAAGAATCTTGAATTTTCAAGTTTCTTAAGTTCTTACAACTAAATAGATCCCAAAGGAGATACTGTTTTAAATTTTGCAGCAAGTGAAATTTCTTTCAAGATAGTTTCTGAAGTTCATGCCCACGCATGTTGAAGAAGTGGGAACTACAAATGGGTATCCACATAATGCCATATTAACATTCACTGCTCATTCTCACTCCTGCTTCAATGGTGGAAAAGATTAATATATCATTCAGTTAATACAAATGTAATTTATTTCCAAAGTGGTGTGGTTCCTTCACAACATCAAATCTGGCAGCTCTGTGCGAGTGCTGTTCTATCAGCTGGAATAATGCCTTTAATGAACTTGTCTCTGGAATAGCAAATGTGTAATGCGCTATATAACCCACAACCCTACTGCTCAGACTTTCATCATCTAGCTTACCAACTTCCACATACATCAGCAGCAGTTAAAAAAAATTCTTTCTGACCTAATAAGCTACAAAACTAGCTACCAAGAATCTACAAAATTAATTCTAGCTTGTTCATGGCCCATTGTAAAATTTTGCTTCTTTGGCCAATGAGCACATATAGGGCAAGAATAATTTCTCCAAATAACTTCACCAAGCCTGAAATGCTCTTCCCCTCAATGGACAATATTCTTCAGGACTGAGTGATTCATATTGTCTATCTCAAGAAAAGACTAAATAGGATGCCATGGGGTCCTAACCAGTGCTTCTATGGTCTTCACTGGCTACAGCTTGGATGCTGCAAAGCAACATGTTACCTAGCAACTAGTCATTGTCATCATTCTATATTGCCTCATCATTTAAATTGCCTTTAAAAAGAAACTTATCCAACTGCCTATCAGGTTTCTGAGAACCAAGGTAAGCAAGCCAAAAACATTTATTCTTCACTTCTCAATAAACGTAGGCCCTTTCCTTCTACTTATTCATTCTTGAGCTGACCTCATTCTAATCTGTTTCCCACCCAACTGCAACTGAACTTAAAATGTTCCTATGACTCTTAGAATTTGAACTTTATGTTATTGTCCAATCTCTTTTGGTGGAACCTCAGGTTCATGTAAAGGCTATGAAAACTTAGCTCCACTGGCTCATTTAACAAAAAAGTAGTTGAATATTTTTATCTTCCAGCATCATTTTAAGTGGAGGGGATATCAAATAACACAGCAGGGAGAAGAATTTAACTCTTGAACCTTACATTCTGTGATGCAGAACAGATAACAAGACAAATGAATGACCATATAAAGTGATAAGTATTAATAAAAGAAAACTAAACCTGGAAAGTGAGTAAGGGTGTATAACTCAACTATAATCATGGCCTTCATAAAAGGTAACACTTTGGAGGGAATATTTGAGAAAGATTCAAATGAAGTGAAGGAGAAGCATGCTAACAACTTGAACTACTTCAAGTAGGAAAGCCTGCTAGAAAAAAATCACATTAGAATGACATTTATAGTCAAGTGGCTCTATTTGCTAGTTAGAAAGAGAAGTATATTAATTGTCTTCTTTGAGCTTCAATACTCTCAACTGCAAGTAGAGGCAACAGTACTTTTCTCAAAGATTTTTAAGCCACTCACCCAAAAGACCTCAGCAGACAAGGGGAGCCTCAGCCACCCCTCTCCCACACCAGAAAGTCTTCAGCAGCAAATCAGAATGTGGGCCACCCCTCCCCCAGAGTCTGATGGCCTCAGCAACTGGTGAGAGTGTCAGCCACTCCTCCTTAACACCCAAAAGACCTCAACAGCTGAAGGGAGCATTGGTCATCCCCCCTTCTCACCTGGACAATCTCATAGGAGCATCAGCAACCCTTTCCACCATGTGCAGTACTTCGGTGGCCTGTTAGAAGCCTCAGCTATCCCTTATTCCCATCCAGAGGACCTCAGTGGGCCAGTGAGAGTGTGCTGAGTTCCCCCAAAGCAGACAAGACAGTAGATTGGCAGGAAACTCAGTGAACCTTCCCCCCACCTGGAGGACATTGACAGGTCATCAAGAATGCAAGTGAGCCCTTCTTCCATATGGAGAACCCAGGGTTGGGCTGGCCAGAGCACTGAGGAGGCCTCCTCCCACCAGGAGGAACCTGGCTGGGCCTGCAAGATCCCCAGTGACTCAGTAGGGTCCTGCCTGGAGAACACATCACAGACAGGTGGGTCTGGTGGCCTGGAACAGACTGAAGCCACAGTAACAATATGAGCTAAGGGTTGGTTCACATAAATACTCCTAGGCTAGTCAGCCTAGAAGAATATAGGACTCATCCAGCTGGCCCCACAGGAAGAATTCAAGTGATTGACCCCTCTCCTGCACTGCAGGACCCAGCAACTGGGTGACAATCAGCCACATGGCAGGACCCTAAGACACACATGACAGACTGTTGAGACTGGAATTGAAAAGACCTAAATATTAACCAAGAGGTGAAAATGACAAAATGAAAAACCAAAATGCAATCTCAAACCCTCAGCCCATCTGGAACAAGTACAGGAGACATCGAAATAGAGGACATTGGAAGTCACACACCTGAAATTACTGAAAAGATAGCAAGTGAAGTACAGAAACAAATCCATGAGGCAACAGGGGAATCAGATGAGAAATAATGTCTCAGGTAAAGAAAGAAATGACAAGTTTCATGAAAGAATGGTTCAGCATAGCTAGGGAAGATATAGATAAAATGTACAGAAATATGGAAAATTATGGAACCTTTAAATGAACAATATGAGAAAGAAATAGAATGCATGAAATAGATTTACACAGATATTCAGGAATTTAAAAATTCCATTGAAAGCTAGCAAAACTGCTTAAATGAACCAGAAGATAGACTTTCAAACCTTGAAGATAGGATCACAGCTAGCAATCATGAGAGGAAAGAACTTTTAAAAATAACAATGGACCATGAAATAACAATTCAACAGCTTCAAGATGACACAAAGAAAAACAGTGTAAGCATAATGGGTGTCAATGAAAATACAGAAGTCAACAAAAATGACATAAATAAACTATTTTCAGAAGTAATAGAAAATTCCATAAGCATGGGAAAAGAATCTAATATACAGATAAGTTAGGCATATAGAACTCTAAATAGCCATAACCAAAATAAATCTACACCCAGATATATAATAATCAAGATCCAAGAAATTCAACATAAAAACAGAATACTAAATGCTGTTAGAGAAAAGAAACAGATCACCTATCAAGGAAAACCCATCAGAATCATGGCAGACTTCTCAACACAAATCCTCAAGTCAAGACAAGCTTGGAGTGAAATATTTCACTTAAATCCCTTAAAGAAAACAACTTTCAACATTATAGGAGCCACTGCTATTTTGCTAATATCTTGAAGTTCTGTACTGCTTACATTGTTCAGCTTTGTTTTTGTTTTGTTTTTGTTTTTACTGTTTTATTTTGTTGTACTTTGTTTGATTTTACTCATCCTTAATGGTATGGGCAGGTATATTGCAGAAAACAAGAGGCATTATGGTAGCCATTATTGATTGCTTTTTACCCTGTTTAGAAGTCATATACCATTTTCATTGTTTTGTTGTGATTGACTCTACTCTGTTTTGTTTTGTTTGGTTGTATTTTTTTCAAAATAAAAAAAAAAAAGAAAAGAGCTTTCAACCCAGATTGATATATCCTGCAAAACTATCTTTCAAAACTAATGGAGAAAGAAAATACTTCCATGATAAAAAATAACTGAAGAAATTTATGTCTAGGGCTGTTGATTTATCTCAGTGGCTCAAGCACTTGCCTGGTAAGTGCAAGGTTGTGAATTCAATCTCCAGTACCAAAAAAAAAAAAAAAAAAATAGGAAAGAAAAGAAAAGAAATTCATGTCCACCAAACCAACCATAGAAAAAGTACTAAAAGATATTCTAGATAGAGATAAAAATGACTTTAATTACTAGGACAGTGACAGAAAAAAGTCACCAGGCAGGACAAGCAATTCAACAAAAGGGAAAAGTAGGGAACCAACAACAGGAAAACAACATAATAAAGATAAGCCAGTCTATATCAGTTATAACCATCAATGTAAATGGTCAAATTCACCAAATAAAAGAAATAGACTGGCAGAATGGATCAAGAAACAAGATGCCACAATATGCTGTATACAAGAAACACATCTAAGTCAAAGAGAAATTCATAGATGGAAAGTCAAAGGATGGAAAA
>RJWT010006239.1:0-29509 GCA_004365215.1 Cuniculus paca
CTACCCATCTTCAAAGACTTTATTTCCACATATGACAGCACTGTCACTGGTTCTAGGGATTAAGGTGTGACTATCTTATGGGAAGAAAGCATTTTTTTTTTGCCTAGCACAACAAATATCTCTAGCACTTGGTGGGCACTGGGAACCTATGTATTATCAAATGTGTGCTGTGAGAGGGAGAAGTTTCCTTCCAACCTTTCTAAGCCCTGGACCCAGACTTCCGTACCACTTTCCACTGGGCCCATCTCATTGCAACAGTAGAAGATTTTTTTCCTCCTGGACCAAAGTCCCTCTGTCAGTGAAATATTCCTATTCGCAAACTCAGAAACATTTCCTCTGGCTGCCCGTTCCTGGGATTGGGGAGTTGTATTTTTTTTCCCCTGAGCTTGAGTACTTAAATAGCAAACATGTTCCCATGGTACAAATTCTCCTTGCTGGCCCTGATGGGCAAACACTTTTATTTCATGAGAGTTAATAGATCTCAGCATCAGAAAAATCATCTCATTGCTACTTTCCCCAGAAGCAATAGGATTTGTTATTATTGTTGCTATTGTTATTGTACCAACCAGGTTCTGACAAAGTAGGAGTCCTGCTCAGGTCCACCTGCCTGGAACATTTTGGTTCCTGAAGCCTGTCTACCGTAAGGCTCGCATGAATGAAGGGACCACAAGCCAAACCTCTAGTTTCCAGGGCAGGCAGTGACTCTGACCTGTCAATTGCGATGCTCTCCTCACAACAATCAATACGTTTTTTCCAAAGTGAGGTCAAAGTCAGGTTGTCCTGTTCTGTGAATAATGAATGCTAAGTAATATTAATAGTTAAGTGATGCTAATGCTCCCGAAAACACGTCAGGTTTCTTTCTCTTTTTGTTGTCATACTCATCTTCCTGATAGTGAGTGAAAGATGCTGCCTTTACCCCTCCCCAACCCAAACTTCATACAGTGCAGGTGAGCTACTTGTTCCTGCTCCCCAGAGACATCCGAAATTGATTTCAGAGACTGAGCACTCAAGTTAAATGTTTAGAGCAACGAAGATAAATTTGAAGATGAATCTGCCCTGTTGAGGCTCAGAGGACAACTGATGAAACACTTTTTTAAAAAAATTCTTATCCCAGAATGTGGGTCCTCATCTAGCATGTCATTTTCTGGAGTCTTGATACTCAAATAAAGTGTAGGTTTTTCTTAAAATCAAAGAATGGTTTTGGTGAACTGGATTTGGGATACTGAGGCCTGGTAAGTTACGTTGCTTCTGCAACTCCAACTGTACTTGTTATGAACTCAGTTCCATTGCATACTGGCCATCCTATCTCTCTTATGAGGATTCTGAGCAATAGATTTCGTGCAAGCTGGAAACTCTTCAGGGTATAATATAGTAAGAATAGTAGGGTACCTTTTTTAAAACTAAACTTTTAAAAAATCGTATTCACAGATTTATTCATTAAATACAAAAAATTCCAAAATAAATGTTCACAGGAATACATTTTGGCCCAGAGGCAGAATCTTAATATGAAATATAGGAGAGGCAAGGAAAATAAAAGGTTGAGTCTTTCCAAGAATTTCCATAATTTCCTGTGACTTATTTTATTCTACTCTCTATATTAAACATGTGCATGGCCATAACTTCTTTCTGGAGCATGCCACTGCCCTAGATATTTCACTCTTTTGGATATGAAAATAATTGTAAGTTGCAATATCAGTCTGCGAGAGTGGAAAGAGATGTCTGAGTTTTCCAACTGCAGTCCTTAATGGCACGGCTATTAGTGTGTGATGAGAGAAAAGCCTCAGTTTTGAGAGCAGAGGTGTGGAGTTGTGGGAGAGGGAGGCGGATTGGAGTTTCACCTTGGCCTCTCTGCACCCAAACGAATCCTTTAAGGAGTTAGTTTACATCTTTGGAGATGTGTGGCTTATTTGCCAACTCTTAAAATCTACTGGAACATATAAATACCACAATTAATGATGGAGAGATGGAAGATGTGGGTGGGTGATAGGAACAGGATTCTACAACAAAACAAAGTAAGGTCAACTCCAAGTGTCTACTACAGGAAATGAGAATGAAATCACAAGGTAAATTCTGTCACACAAAGGCCTGCCTGGCAATTTTTAGAGTGAAAGGAAGGAGGATTTGGGAAGTTCATAACCCACGGTTTGAATCTACATTCTTCTGTGCCATAATTGGGTGACTAGAGGTAAATCAATTAATGCTTATGTGTGTGTTAGTGAAGATACGCTTCCGTAGCAAATGAGCAGTGGGTGAACCCAAAAGCCTGTGGCATAATATGACAGAAATTTATGTCTTGTGCTACTACATGGCCCTGGGCATAGGCCCCCCCACTGTCACTCAGAAGCAGATTTCCAGAGTCTCCACCATTATGTCACCCCACCAGCTAGGACACACGCTTCCCTGGTTGCTGCCATGAAAGAGGAGCTGGCCGAAAAGCCACATACCATTCCTTTCCACACCGAGGCCTGGATGTGACGTGAGTCACTTTTGCCCCAGTTCCATGGACCCTGGCTGCAAAACGAGCAGAGAGCTAAGGCAGAGCTGATGGGATTAATCATTATCATTACATCTCAGTTCCCAATTTGGTAAAATTAAGATAACATCTATGGAAAAAAGCTGCTGTGAAGATGATCATTAGCATTTCTAAGATTTTATTAATTCCTGCATAAAACTTAGAACTGTCATTGCAACAATAAGCCGATTTTGGTGTGGCTCAACTTAGAGAATTATACCAATGAATTTGGGTTCTCATAGAGACATTTGAGTGGTAAAGACAACCTGGGTTGTATAACACTTAATAAAAGTTGTTATAAGAGAGTAGCTTTATGTTTAAAGTCCGTTGCAAAAGATTCTTCGAAAAGAAGCTTAAAAGCTAGACTCTGTGCCCATATCTGAAGGCAAGGCAAGGGAAATTAAAGTTCAGCAGTAAACAACAGGTGCCAGAGTTAGTCTAGGATGCATAGAACTAAAGCAAATGCCCACAGAAACGAATCACAAAAACCACTAGGGCGTATGTGTGTTCCCCACCATTAGCCGCTAGGGAATGCAAATCAAAGCCACAAGCAGATACTAGAGCTAGATAGATGTGTGTGCACATACAGCGTGGGAGAGGATGTGGAGAAATCACAACCCTAACATATTATTAGTGGGACTATAAACTGGTACAGCCACTTTGAAAAACAGCTTGGAAATTCCTTGGAAAGAAGGACTAGCATAGAACTAACGTGAGAATCAGCAGTACCATTTCTAGTCCCATACTCCAAGAAAATTGAATATTCTTATGATAATTTAGTCCTAAATCTCCATAAAACATTGTCAACCACGGCCTAAAAGTGGAAAGAATTCAAATATGAAGAGCAAGGAATGAATAAACACACAATGAAATATTATTTAGCAATAAAAAGGCATGAAGCACTGATGTGTGCTATAACAGTGATGCATTTTGGAAACATCATGCTAAGTGCATAAAAATGACATGACTGGATATATACTATGATTTCATTATATGAAATATCCAGATTAGGCAACCCATAGAGAAAAGAAATAGGTTAAGTGGTTGTAGGGGTTCAAAGGTTGAAGTATATGGTATGTGAATTATATCTTAATAAAAATTAGATGACAGGAAAAAAATAAGGATTCAGAGAAGGAAGATTTTCTGGTTTGGGGAATCTGGAAAGTCTTCATTCAAATGTGGTCCTTGAAGGACAAGACTGACTTTGCCAGGAAAGAAGAGCAGTGTGCATGGGGATGCAGGATGCGGAGGCAGCCTGAGCACACTTCGGAGGTTGCTTGCTCCTTACGTCTTTTCTCTGATCTGCCCTGGAGTCACTGGGCCAGATGCTGGGAGCTGTGCTTGAATTCCATGATTTCTCACCCATGGACTTAGTCAACTGGACCAAAGTAGCCTCAAGAAAACACTGAACCAACTAGATTTTCAAGTCTATGAGGCTCCCAGAGACTGGAAGTAGAGTCAGAATTGTCACTGTGGCAGAACCAGAGGAAAGGTGTTCCCAGCCCCATGGTACCCTCTGCTATAAGTCATCTTATTTGTCCTGGGCAAATGTAAATAAACGTTTCTCTGTTCCTTACAACGAGAACCAAAAGAGTGCATTTGGGAGACAGTAAGAAGGGTCGGACAGCAGCACAGAGGGAGGCTGGTGTGGAGCAGTGTGCTGAGATCCTCCTCTGAAGGTCTTGGGAACAAGGCTGAGGAGCATCCATTTCATTGGGAAACCCAGTGACAGCTCCATGCCAGTGAGATGCCTGAAACCGCCTCTCCTGGAGATGACAGATCTGGCAGTGATGACAGAGAATATGTGTTCTCTGCAGTGTTGACGTCCTCTTTGATAGCAGCTCATAGACAGAAGCAGGTCAGATATCCTGGTTGAATTGCAAATGAGAATGCAATTCTTGATTTCCATGTTAGAACATTTTGATTTAATTCCTTGTGAAATTTTAAGTGCTAACCTCATCAGGCTATAAGCCTTGCCATGCTCAAGGTGCAGTGCTAACATACAAAAGTGATTCGGATGTGGTCTATTTCTCCAAGGAAATTTTAGAGTTTGCATGCACCCTAGACCATGGTCAATACCGTTATGGAGCATCGGCTGTGGATGTGTGCTCCTGGGAGGAAACAGGATTGGAGAGAAGGCCCAAGAATGTGCCTGTGATCTGAATTCAGGATCCCTGTATAGGGTGGTTGTCCTAAGAGGAACAGGCCTCTTACCTGGACCTCAGCCTGCTGGAGAGCCTGTAGTTTTTACTGAAGACATAAAAGAAGGTTGGACATCTGGTGATTTGACATTCTTTTGAAAATTAAAGCCAGAGATAAATTCATTAGAAAGATAAGTCATAGGAGGCAATTTAATAATTAGTCTAAATATTCACTGGAAGTAAATATGCACAGTGTCCATGATTTCTCGCCTTCCTTTCCTTTTTTTTATTCTTTCCTTTTAAATGCAGTTAAAGCAGGTTACTCCTACTTGATGGGTGCGCCTTGAGTTGAGATTCTTGTGGCCTGTAAGTCTCAGCAAACACACTTTTCATCAGGAATATCTCTCTGTATTTCTTCACTCTGCATGGAGTAAATTCAAAATCAATACAGTTTCCTCACATGTGTAAATACTATATTGTCTCACTGATGCAAAAAACTGAAAGAGTAAGATCCAAAAATTCCAATATATGTAGTAAAAAGGAAAGAAACTGCTCAAAGGAAAATTTTATTGTTTGATCAATCTTGCATGCCTGTATCTGGGAGCCTGAGCAATTACTTTGAGGATAACAATATGCAATATAACAACCAGTGTTAAATTCCTATCATCTTGTTTTGAAATCTTATATTGCCATTGTTTTTTGTTGTCGCTGTTGTTGTTGTCATTTTGCTTTTGTGGTTGTTTTTTAATTGTTTGTTTGCTTCTTGAGTTTTCTGGTTTTCTTCTCTTTAAAATAAAAAGAAAAGAAAAGAAACACCATGTTAGCACTGTGAATCCTGTTGTGGGCTGGGGTCAAGGCAGAGGGGTGCAGGTGAACACACCTTTCATCTCACTAAGACAGTAGGCACGTACAACCCCACCCCATCTCTCTACATTCGCTCATTAAGACCTTTCCAGTTGAACGCTCGGGACAGTCTCGCGTGCTATGGTTCAGAAGTCACATAAAGATAGGGTGCACTGTGGGGATTGGGGGTGTCCCAATAAAGCCCCACACACTCTGCTTGCTGGGGGAGTGGTCAGTGTCAGTTTCCTATCAAAGCCTACTTTGAGACCTGCTTGGGGCAGAGGTGTTGTTTGGGATGTGACTCGGGAAACACCCTGTGGATGTGGGACTCAGGCAAGGAGGAGAAGAATGCTAACAGAGTGGGTTGCACTGTAGGCAATCAGGGTGCAAAACTGTCATGGTGCCTCTGAGAGCTTGCGTTGTCACCTGCCTTGGAACTGTTGGGCCGAGGGAGTGAGAACCGAGCATTTACCCATTTAATGCTGTCCTTGGAGTTTGAGGATCACTTTGGATATCCTAACACTCACGTGGATAAGCAAGGCCCCAAGGCAGAGAACATACTCAGCTGAGACCAGCTGAGCCCCTGAGTTTAGCACACCTCCTGCCCCAGCTCAGAAAGCCCATGGAGTTAGGTGGGTCTCCACACAGCCCCACTTGATGGGCTATAGTACCATGCTTCCCACACTGAAGAACACTGATGCTTAGAGGGAGGAAGTCTCTTGACCAGAGTCACACAGCTGTACGACCAGAGAACCACAGGTCTCAAGTCAGAGTCTTATTCTGCAATCTGCAGGCTCTTGAGGGGTCTTGCTCTCTTTGCCAAACAAATTACAGACTCTGTGTCAGTTTTTAAAGCAAAGTCGCTAATAATAAATTCATAAATGTAAACATAGGCAAATTTGTTTATTAAATATGAGTGTGATTTAATTAATAAAAACTGTTTCTTCCTTTTTATGAATACTTTATTTTGAAAATGTGTTTCAAAAACTCAATTCTATCAAGGGGCTAACTTCATGCAGCAATGATTATGAAGCTCAGAACGCACTCTACGGTCATCTATTTAAGAATATACATATTCCATGCATCTCAGGAATCACACTTGCCTCGTTCATATCTTTGGACACACTCTAGGCACTCAAAATGCTTTCCCAAAATATTCAGATAATATCAAGTATTATCTCCATAGATATGGTGATTACAGAAAAAATAGAACTAGCACAGAATCAATATCTCTGGTATTACAAAACAAATACCATGTGTTTTTCTAGATTTGGTCAAAGGCTCTCACTTTTTGAGTAATTTACTGAGTACTGTGGTTATCGATAGTAGATTTCAGTAAACTGGTCCTCGAAGGTAAAGAAATGGAGGAGTTATTCTAAGATAGCTGCATCTAAGAAATCAGGAATCAACAGAGCACACATCACTCTGAGTGGGGGGAGTCGTGAAGGTGAGGATTTGACTCTGTTTTCTTGGCTTATAATTACTACCCTGCAGAATAATCTTCTCCAGGTTCCTGTCTGATCTTGTCATGCTCCCCTGACCTTCATCAGGCCCACACCATGCACAAGACAAGAGGGAACTAAGCACCAAGCCTGGGCCGTCAAGCTCATACTCCAGCTCACGTTTCTGGTGTCACCTCCACTTCCTTCCACATGCCCAGAGCCCTACACACCCTACTCCTAATTCCTGTAGCGTAGCCTCGGTGTTCCAGCCTGGATCCACATCTACTGTTCCCACTCCTCTGCACTCTCCTTTACTTAGAAGTGGAGTTTGTCACTCCTTTATGGACATTTTCACTGTCCACACCTTCATGCTTCTGCTATCCTAACCACCTTGAATCACAGAAACTTGTTTATGTAGATGGCTGCACCTACTAGATGGCAGACACTGTGTCTTCTTTATCTTTGCCCCTGGAGTCTAGCACAGTATCTAATATCTAATATCTAGTATGTAGTAGGTAGGTAGTCACTGATCATCCATAGGAAGACAAAATGAATGGATGGATGAGTGATGAATGGATGGATAGAAGGATAGATAAATGTTTGAAGGAAGGAAGGGAGGAAGGAAGGAAGGAAAAATATTATAGCTCAGGTCTATAATCATGGGACAAAAGTGCAGAAAGGAATCAAAAATCTTTTGAGAGTTAACTTTGTGATTTCCTGTTCAAGGAGCTGTGTTTTCTAGTCCCTGATGCCCAGGAGAAAGACAACTTACTTTAGTAGCTACTGCAAAGGAAGAGGCTTTGAAATACATTCCTCTTATGAGTGCTTTGTAAACCTAAGCAAACTAATATGGCAACCAGAATCTATGTATTTCTATTAAAAACTCCAAGTGCAGCTACTGGGACTGAGTACATGAACTTTTACTTGTATGTAATTAATTTCAATTAAAACTTAATAACTTATGCTTTGTTTAGTTAATAGAAAATTTGAATGTGTTTGAAACAACTTGGGTAAATGAATTGACTTTTTCCACTACAAATTTTATGTAATGTAAATACAGATGTTTCTGATGAAAATTTAGCATACAAATTGCCATGTGCTGGCAGTGTAAAATACACACTGGAATTTGAAGACTTAGTGCTGGGAAGAAGTGAAATATCATATTAATTTTTATGCTAATTACATGTAGGAAGGCTTATATTTTGAATATATTGTGTTAGGTAAAGTATAATATTTGCGTTAGGTAAAGTACAATATTTACATTCATTTTATATGATTATTCTTCTTACCTCACTGTGGTGGAGTTAAATCACATGTGTGGTGCCCGGTTTATTCCTACTGTGCAGATGTCCTATAATACTGCACACCAAGGCCATTATTCCCTCCACTGGCCAGCTCCTTAGCAATGACCCCTACCAAGTTTAACTCCTTGAATGGAAATTTTGCTCTTTCAGTGCACCAAATGGAAGTGAGCACTAGAGTTAGACTGCAGTGACTCAGTTCTCAGTTCTCTAATCATTTGGCTTCATATAAGTTTTGGCCAATAAGAAGGCCTCAAAAGTGCTTGAAAAGTGGGGCTTCTTCCTATCTTCTGCTTCCTGGGACTCTCACCCCAAAGCAACAGTTTCCCCTACCCAACCTTGTTTTTCTCCAACACTTCCAGAACTAGGGCCCAAAATGGCAGGCAGCGTCTTCATCACAGAAATCCACCCCCCAGCTTTTCCCTCTTTTTGTCCCCATGATCTTAGAACTCATGGTTCACAGTTTTTACATTTTATTTTTGCTATTTCATTTGTCAATGCTTATGTAATGAATTCTGTATGTTAAATTTTCCTTTGGAATGTAAACTGTAGTTCTGCTTTCATGATGAAAACCTGAATGGTTTGTATACTTATGCAAATATGAACACATCTAAAAACAACTTCCAAGCCAAGGGAAAATTCATAAAGAAATCTTGAAAACAGTAAAAGAGATTATAATAAACATAGAATCAAAAGTCATGAGATGCAGCTAAAGCTAGTTTTATAGGGAAATTAATAGCTCTAATTATTTTTATTAGGAAAAAGAGAAAGATGAAATCTAAATGGATCTAAATGAAGCAAACTCTAAAAATAACATGAATCTTAAAGAGTAGAAAGACAGAAATAAACAGAAGAACAAATAGAATAATGAAACTAAAGATGCAGTAGAAATAATGAACAACAACAAAACCTAAATCTTTACAAAGAATAATGTAGTCAGAGTTGGTGACTTAGCTCAAGCAAAGAAAGAAAAAATAAAAACAAAGGAATTACTAATTTAAAAAATCGTATTCACTATGGAGAAGAGATTGGAACTTTGTGCCTTAGTTTGAAAAATATGTAAATGGGAAAAGATCCTAGGAATGTCAAATATGTAAAACACAACTTATGGACAACTAAAAAACCCAAATATAATTAAAGAAATGAAATCGCTAGTTAATAATTACTGCTTTTGAAACAAAAGAAGAATAGGAAAAAATTTGGATATATTTTTATCTGCAAGTTCAAACAAATAGGAAGATTTAATATCTGTATTTATGCTAGCCAGTAAGTGGAGATAAATTTGGGAGGCTATTCCACATTTTATTTTTGTGGTTTGGAACAATTTTGATAACAAAACTAGAGAAAGGCATTATCAAAAATAAAAATTATAGACAATTTAATTTACGGATAAAAGTAAAATAAAATGAAATAAAGTAGTATGAAAGGAATTAGGCAGTATGTGAAAAGATTTAAAATGGGTTAACCTAGAAATACAGAAGGTAAATGAGAGGACAAATTAATACAGTTCGTCTATCAACAGAATAAAGGAGTAAATAATTTATAATCAATACTTATGGATCACTATATAAAATGCATAGTTTATTTATAATTTTTCAAAAAGGAATCTCTAAGCAAACTAGAAGCCCAGAGTAGTTCTAATTTTTAAAAAACAACAGTATACTCATTAATACAGCATATGAATTCCAATAATGTTAAATAAAAACTAAATAATTCCTGTGTCACTGTTTAATTTTCAACAGTGTGCTGGTCTAGCTACAAGAAGAAGCATGATGGTTAAAAAAAACCCACAAAGCTTGAAGAGGAAGAACCCAAATGGTCATTATCAATGAAATTAATAAGAGACCGTCAATGTGTCTGCTGGACACATGTTCAAGGCCCATGTTTGGTTAATTGTGTTTTTATAAAAATTCATGATGAGAAAATGTTGCTTTAAAAATATATCACTTATAAAAGCAAAAATATGCAAAACAGTATGTAATGAATATTACTAAGATTTCATAAGAATTCTGTAGACTATTGTTTTTATAACTTAACTAAGGATACAGACACACACACACACACACACACACCCAGCAATGATACAAAGATATTGAAATTTCAATTGTCCTCATTCCTTCTATACATTCAATGCTATTACAATTTGAGTCTCAGGGGTGGTTTCACAGAGAGCTTGATAATTCATTCTGGAAGGTACACAATAAAGTCAAAGGCCAAGAAAAACCAATAAAATGGGAAAAATCAGTGTGATGGAGCTTAGCCTCCCACACATGAATGCTTACTCTAAGATTATTCTGATAATGAGTGGATTCTAATTAGTATGGGGGATTAATGCAACAGGCAAGAAAATCCAGAACTTTATTTATGTTCTTAGAAACCAGATTTGTTACAGAAATGGTAAGACAGATTATCCAGATAGTATTTTAGAAAATGCTACACTACAAAAATACCACAATATCTAAACACTATACAAACACATCTCTACCTTATAAGAATCCCTGTTTCGGCAGATCTCTCTCCTAGAAGCTGTCATTCGAGGACCTAAGCTGTTTTAGTCTATTCAGGGTGCTATCACAAAAACTATAAGCAACTATAAGAAATTTGTTTCACACAGTTCTTGGGGAGTCCGAGATGAAGGCACTGGTAGGTTTGGTATATGGTGCAGGAGGGCCTGTTCCTCACAGGTTACACCCTTTATGCTGAGTTCTGGCTGGTGGAGGGGGCAAGGTCACTGATCCAATTTGGGAGGGTTCCCCACTCATGGCCGAATCACCTAAAAGCCACCACTTTTAACACTATCACATTGGAAATTTGGTGTCAACATACGATGCAAACTTCAGATCATAACTTATCTTTCAATCCTGTGTCTGCAGCATCTTTTTCATTTGTCTTCTTTGTTTCCCTCAATCCAACCACTTCATGTGATTGGAGGAGAGTGGGGGTACCATCTGCAGAGGATGTCCTGTGGACCAGCCTCTAAAGTGTGCATATCATGATCACTCATTTTTCATTGTCCAAGGCTCAGCTACATGGCACTGCCCCATATCAAGGGGGACTGCAGGAAAGAGACCCAATTGCTAACCTCGATGGCAGGAAGTCAGGTGTGATGACACATGTGTTAATCCCTAGCATAGTCAGAAAATGATTGACTTCTTGATGAATAGTGCAAGAAGTTTTGCTTGAAGACAGAGAGGATTTGAGTTCTACCTCGCACCATTCATAAAAGTGTGCTCTAAATGGTAAAGACTTAGGTGTCAAAACTAAACTTGAGAAAAGAAATGAAAACATTATCTGCATGATCTTAGGTATTCCTTTTTAGTAAAGGACGTATAAATCTTATATCAAAAAGTAAATAAAATTTACTGAGGATATCACAAAAATTGAACATTTAAAGAAATGAATATAATAAATAAGACATCAGTTTCCAAAATATGTAAAGAATAACTAAAAAAATACTAAAATATAGGCAACTATCAAAGACTATGAATAGGTAAT
The DNA here is from genome assembly GCA_004365215.1 of Cuniculus paca. Lineage (NCBI taxonomy): Eukaryota > Metazoa > Chordata > Mammalia > Rodentia > Cuniculidae > Cuniculus > Cuniculus paca. The sequence goes on from RJWT010006239.1 coordinate 11,735, forward strand.
ACAGCAAGAGAAAATCTGGACATGTAAAGCTATCAAAAGATATGCAACATTACAGTAAATCACAGAGACAAAATACCATCTCAATGGCATATTTCTAATAAATTGATAATACTAAGAATCAACAAGGATATGTGTAGTTGGGACATCCTAGGCACAGATGGGGAAATAAATTGCTACACATACTTTAAAAAGTACATGGTAATATTTTCTTAGATTGAAGACATTTTTTATTCTGCAACCCAGCAATTCCACTTTTAGCTGTATACCCAAGAGAAAACACCTATCAACAAGCCATGTACAAGAATTTTCATTGTGTCAGTGTAACGCCAGGAAATAGAAACAACTAAATATCTATCAAAAGGAAAATATACTCAAATTGTACTACATTCATACCTTCAAATAGCATACAGTAGTTAAAATGAACCAGAGATACAAGAAATAATAAAATTAATATCTCTAAATTGTGTTGACAAATCAGGAAGGGAATGGCAATTTTCTGGATATTATGTATTATATGATGCAAATAATATAAAGTTCAAACTTAAACAAAGTAGAATACATTATGATTTTACATAATAAAGTATGTAATTTATATGGGATGGATAAATAATTTTAGTATGGTAATACACTGATGTGGGGAAGAAGAGAAATAAATATTTAGGGAAAGAATAAATAAAAACTTAATTGTGTTTGTAGTGAACTTGCTTAGAAAAGTAAAGACAAAGAGAAATAATATTCTGATTCAGCAGATGAATGCATGAATGCTCATCATATTTTATGCTATCTCTTTCTATATGCTGGACACACTTCAAATTTAAAAGAAGATTTAGTAATAGCAATCTCGATCTTACTTCTAGGCACTCCACCCATTCCTCCAAAAAGTCTGTGGAAACCCTTTTCTATAGTCCTAATTTCCATTATTCTAATTTCGTCTGCCTCAATGACTTGAGGAAGCTGTCAGGACTTCCGCCACCATGCCTGCTGTGTGCCTGCCTGAGAAGAGCTGGGGTGACTTTTGAGGAAGCATTCTTACATACAGCGTACAACCTTAATGAACTATTTCTCTGGACAGATGCTTCCTGGATGGGAGATTTTTCTAAATTCACATGCCATTTAAGAAAGCCCTGAAAGCACACAGGTGGGCTCTGTATCTGTGGGTTCAACATTCACCACGCAGCCAACCTCAGGAAAAAATTACACCTCATGGAACACGTGTGGTCTTGGTCTTGTCATTACTTTCTAAACAATACAAAATGGCAGCGGTGTGTGTTGTATTTACATCGTCCTCGCTATTTTATCTAATGATGATTTAAATGAGAAGATGTACATAGGTTACATGCGACTATAAAGCCATTTTATACCAGAGATTTGAGCCTACATGGATTTGGGTATCCATGGAAAGGTCATGGAACCATTGGTCTACAGACCCCAGGGACAACTGTATACAACCTCCACCCCTGTGTGTACACTGATAGCTTAACTGTGAGGATGACAGGTGCAGCAGCCTCACAAGCCTAACTTGTGCCTCGTGATGACTGCAGAGGGTGGAAAAAACGGGCTCTCCAAGGCTGATCCCACACATCTGCAGGTGCGGTGGGCAGCTGGCTTCATAGCAGAGAGGGCAATGGAAGAGATGAGCGTGACTTTGACATTTTCCACACCACCTGTGTCTACGAGTTACTTTCAGAAATCATTCCTTTGATGGACTGGGGATGTTAAAAATAAATACAATCGTGAAGCCAGGCTAAGCACATGAAATAAAGACAAAATCATTAGTCATATCATTATTATGTTGTTTATCATGATAGTTGCAGTATCATGACAGTAAGCATAATAATGTGTCCATGTAAAACCTCTTATGATGTAATGTGACCATCCACTCTTGTGTACCCAGGGTAGCTGGGCTTGATGTCTGTTGTTCTAGCTTATTTGTTAACATCGTTCCTTTTCACTCTTAAAGTTATCCTGATTCAAACTCCACTCAAGGCACATTGATCTAAAATCAAAACACAAAGAGCTAAGCTTGAGTCTTATTTTGAAGCTAGTCGAGAGTTTCCCTGAACAGTTTCCTTGCTGGCAACTGTAAACATAATAATATATCTTCGTCTCCCTCATGCATGAGCCATGTTGATTTTATTTTTTGAGGCAAGGTCTCACTAAGTTTCTCAGGCTACCCTTGAACTCCCCATCCTCCCGATTCAGCTCATCCAGTAGTTGGAATTCCAGACTGAATCTCCCTTAATCAAGTTACCATCATTCATCGACAGGACAGGCTATGTAAATTGTCAAATTACTGCGAAATCAGATGCCTTGTGGAAAAATTAAGAATTTCAAGTGTCAGCAGTAGATTTTCAGTGCGAGCATGGGCCCCTTCTCAGTGCTGGTCCTTCATGTCTGGACAGCTCTAGTGCCTTTGACTCTCATCTAGACCAATGGCCATCACCTCCTTTCTGGCTTCCTGGCATTCAATGGAGTCTTCCGCCAAACTGTATCTCACTGTGGGGGCCTCATCCCCACTCCTGTTACTAAGATGGCTTCCCGTGGCTGAGCAGGATGTGAGTGACCATCCCCACTCCTGGCCATGAAACCCACCAAGACACCTGTCATCTGCCTTCCTCTTCCAGCCACACTGACTGTCCCTTAGGCCAGGCTGTCTCAACCTGGGCACTACTCACCTTGGGGCTAGGTGGTTCTCGGTTGTCAGGACTGTCGTGTGCGTTGTCAGACAGCGACACCATCTCTGACCTCTGCCTACTATGTGATATCAATAGCACCCCTCACGCCAAACTAGACAACCAGAAGTTGCTAAAGCTCCCCCAGGGAGCAAAAACCAAGACAGTCCATGATTGAGAATCTCCCCTTTAGACCTTCCAGTTGGGATGTCTCAGGAAGAAAGGCTATGGCTGCCTCTCCCTCTGCCCAGAGAGCCTGTCCTCCCTGTCTGCCCTGGTCTCCCTCATTCTTCCTGTAGACCCTGACCTAGGAAAGTCCCCGAAAAGATCATCTTCACTCTGTCTTCCTTGCATTCCCTCACTATCTTCAAGTGTGCACAGAACACTGGGCCAGGGTTCTCCCCCAGGACAGCACAGTGCATGCTCAGGAATGGTCCCTGTCTCCTCGGGCTTACAGAGAAGCCCCACAGTAGCTTCTCACGGAGAGATCTGTATCACAGGTGTCATAGCAGAGGTGAAAAACATGGTGTCAATTCCAAGGAGAGTTTTCCTAGCCTGAGTGATCACAGAATCTCCCCCAGGCCTATAAAAATGGAGCACATCTGTGAAGAATAAGGAGATTAATTAGGAGAAACAGGTGGGGTAGTAGCCTAGCAGGAAATTCAGCATGAACAAAAGCCCTGTGGCCACATGATGCTTTCAGAAAGAGAGAGGAGCAGAAAGGCTGAGTATAAAGTGGGAAAGAGAGAGGTCTACTGAGGTAAGTTCCTGGTCCCTGGCCATCCCTCACATTTTGGGGTGATGATAAAGGGGTTCTGGACAGGGACACACTGGGCACTGCCATCCACTCATTCAGTCACTCTGCCATTACATGGCCTCATCCCCATGTCTCCAAGTCTGCATCCCCTTCTCTAATGTGCACTTGTCATTGGACATAGGACCCACGGAAAACCACGTAAGTTTGGTGCTTACCTGAATTACACCTGCCTGCATACAGTGCCTTTCTGGGTTTAGAATGGATTAATCTTTGGGGAGCTACAATTTGTAAATGAAATGTACAATAAGATCTCTGTCCTTGGGCATCTCAGGGTCCAGGGAGGAGCCACAGGACTGTCCGCTCACCCTGCCTCTCTGAACTCTCATGCTCAGTGGATTCATGCCCCTGACCACCTTGCAAGGCCCAGATGTCACTGCACTCCTGTGATGATTGTTGAGATTTTTCTTGGTGGGCACAGCCTTTCCCGGAGCCCCTGGGGAAGCAAGGATGACCCCAGGGCCTGGGTTTCCATTTGAAACACCAGGGAAGGACAGAGACAAGCTGAAAGCCGGACTCAGCTAGGCCCATTGAATTGAAACCCTTGAGGCTGAGGCTGACCCACCCTGTAAATGCCTTCCAGTGCACCCAGTGATGATGCGGAGTATAGGCTGGGAACACTGGCTGGCCTTGTAGTGTGAGGAAGAGCAGGGGCGGCAATCCAGGCAGGATCTCCCAGAACAATGACCTGGCTGATTTGCAGGATCCTGCCATGTGTTACACAGGTGCTATCCAGGAAGCAGGAGAGCAGGGTCTCCTTGCAAGAACAGTTGCTAGGCAGGGGTGATGGTGTCCCAGAGCAGAGGTGACAAGCTGGGTGCCTGATGGACAACTGTTGCCTAATTAAGAGCTGGTGCCTCCAACACGACGCGGTAAGTCAGCAGCAGATGGGTCAAAGGAGGAGACCCAGGAGGTGTTCACAGGCTAGGGCAGGAGCAGGTGGGCCCATTCTGCCAAGCTTTGATCCTTAATCCCAGCCTCACCCTGAGTGAGACAGCACTAATCAGGGCCAGCAGGCACATGGGAAGCGAGGTCAGGAAGACAGAAAGAGCAAGAGGCAAAGCTAAGAGTCTTCACAGGAGGAGGTCTGCAGCCAAGACGGCAGACTGGGAGCAGAATGGTGACCTTGTCCAGGAGTCCAACTTGGCCACCCTCGGGATCTGGGGCATCTGCTGTCCATGTGAGTGGGCAACAGGGCCTGGCCTACGGCCTGGGCAAAGCCTAGGGCAGGGGCTGGCTCAGAGACAGGCCTTCCGAAGGCACAGAAGAACCTAGAACAAGCAGCCCGAAGACAGGGATCAGAGGGAGGTAGGCCACTGGCCACATGTGGCCCCAGAACATGCTGTCCCTTATCTCCTGGCGTGGGCTCAAGAATGACAACCCAAATCCCCATGGCCAAGGCTGGCCTTTATGCTGCTTGTGTAATGAGCACTTTAAAATATGTATCTCAGTGATAAATAACTAAGTGACTTCTCTCCAAATCTGAAAAAACCGGAGAGAAGGAAAGAAAAAAAAAAAAGACTATGATCTGGAGATTTATGCTGTCTCTCATGCTTGGATTCTGATCACTTATCTGGATAATTAAGCAGTATCAGCAAGCAACCAGATCCCCGAAACTTTATATTAATCTACCCTCTTAATAACGCAGCGCGCCCCGGTAGAGCTCAGCTGAGACACCCTAATCCATCTTGCCGGGCTCCCCGGGCATCAGCGCCAGCCCCAGCTCCCCAGAGTGGTCCAGACACACGCCCGGCAGTGCGACCTCATCCCGGCTCTGAAAACCAGTAGAGCAGGAGCCAAGAGGTCCAGTCTTTGGGAGGGACGATTTCATAACCACATTGCCAGCAGGTGAGGGAGGCCGCGGCTGGTTTTCATGGTCCTCGCTGCCTGAGGTTCGTGTTTAACCCGACAGCAAATTCAGGGACTCTGGGATTTCACGGCGCAAGCCTCTCTCTGGGCTGTGCTGCTCTCTGCCAGTCACTCATGCGCGCAAATTCTCAGGTATGTCCCTGGCTGACATGAGGGCTCCTGCCTGTCTACTTCCTGCCTGGTCTCTGTCTCTTGGGTCCACTGTTTCTCTCCTGCCTTTTGGAGGAAGATCTCACTTCATCTTCTTTGGCTCCTGACCTTGGCTCTTCTTCTAGGATTTCAGCTTGGGTTGGGGCTTCTGGAAATACAGACATAGGTCGCTAACTCAGTTGAGATGTCTTTGTGTAGCACGTGGGGTTTCCAGCTAAAGTGAAAGCAGAAGACTCAGGCACAGGCAGCCTCCCAGGGCTTGGAGCATCTGGAGCGGCATCTGGTTGCCTTGGTGGCTGGGTGTCAGGGTGTGATGGGTCTTGTCACCTTTGCTCCCCAAGGCTTTGCCATTTTGCAGCTTTGGGGGCTCTCTGAGACAATCTCTGCTGCTCTCACCTCCCCTGACTGCTTTGCCATAGACCCCCCGCTTCTAATCTTCCTGTAAAGGGCCTGGTGAGTTCATCTGGACTGTGTCCAAAAAGGCGGCCCTAGTCTGCAGTGGTTCCATGGGGCCAAAGCACTGGCCAGCCCCAAGTTGGCAGCCTTGGAGGCAGATTTACTTCCAGGGTCCTGTGAGCTTGGTGAAAGGGATCAAGAACACACAGGACAGAGAAGCACGGAACTCAAGCTTGCAGAAGTACCTAGGGGAGGAAGCGAGTGCGCCAGGTGTTGAGAGCAGTGTGCTTGGATTCAGCTTCCTGCCTTGCCTCCTCTCCCTGCAAGAGCTCCAACATCCTCGGGTGCTTTCTATGATTGTGAGGAGCCTTTGCTCGTGGGTTGGTGCCCCAGGGCACCCTTGAGTAGAGGACGAGGCCAGCATCAGAGGAAATGAAGTCCAGGCCCTGAGTTGACCAGAGGCGAAAGATCCATGTGAACCAGAGGGGAAAGTCGAGGTGGTGGAAAGACCCAGGGACTGGGTGGCCTGGGTTGAGGAGTCACAAAGAGGGTTCAAGGTGGATCACTGTTCCCGAAGGACAGTAGGAAGACATAGTTGGGGCATGGGAGAAGATGGACTGTAGAGCTCTAGGGCTGGATCCAGCGATGTAGGGTGAGGTAGAGGACCATGGGGCTTGGGGCCTTGTCTAGGGCTGGGCTGTGGACGCTGGTGAGGGCGCTCAGCTGCCCTCAGGCTGTTGCTAGGACTACTTGGCTGGCTTCACCGCAGGAGGACAGTGAGCATGGCGTTTCCAGTGGACAGACACATCAGGGCAGAGGGACCAGTGGTCAGCAGCAAGGAAGCACGGTGGCTGTGGCTTCAGAGGCCACGAGACTGCGATGCACACATCTGCATGACAGGAGCATGTGAGTCAGGGCAGGGGTGCTGCTGGCAGGGACCCCCAGGGCCAGGGACCAGTGTTCTCGCCCTGCCCCACAGGTGCCCTCTCTCTGCACTCTTTGTGCCTTTGTAAAAACATCTCCTGGTGAAAATGCATTTTTAAAAAATGAGGATAAAATTGATTTAAAATAAATGTAAATATTCTCATGCGAAGGATTCAGGGCATAGTGGGTGCCCACTGTGGAAAATGTCCTGTGTGCTATGGCCTTTCCCTCCCCCTCTCCCCCCCCCCCCCCTCTGCCCCCCCCCTTCCTCTCCACCTCCCCTTCCCTCTCCCTCCTCTCCCCCTTCTCCTCCTTCTCTCTCTCTCTCTCTCTCTCTCTCTCTCTCTCTCTCTCTCTCAGTATAAGATATGTCCCCTTTCCCAAGGGGCCCTTCACTGACACCATGCCTGGGCCCCTGGACATGGCAAGGACTGTCCCGTGCTTTTTTCAGACTGCCATTGCTTCCTGTGGGTGTTCAGTTAACCCTAAGGAGCTGTGAGGACAGAAAGATGGTGCACTCAGAATCATAACTTCCTCCCACTCCAGCATCCCCTCCCTGTAGCACCCTCGATGCACAACTGTTTGTGCCCAGCCTCTCTGGTTGGGGTGTGACAGGGCACACAGAGACAGTGCAAATGGGAAACCCCAGCCAGCATTTTGCAGATCATGTGCAGCTCTGAGAGGAAGAGGAGAGACAGCATTGTGTGGTGCAGCCAAGGGTGGGGCGATCCACATCTTGGGACCCAGAAGAGCTAAGGAGGGGGATGGAAATGATCATGTGGGCCTCCTCTGCCCACCCTGCCCCTCGCAGAGCCCCACTGTGTGCTCCTGACCATGCAGTATGGGAAAAACCAAGCTGAGCTCCTCATCTGGGTGAGCTTTTGGGTCACCCAGGAGTTAATAGGGTGACAAGAAAGCAGCGGGTTCAGAAAGTGCAAAGATGCCTTAGCATCACAGGTGGCCGGGTCTAACCAGGTCCTCTGGCAGCGTCCTTCAGGTTGACCTATGGGAGCCAAGGTTTTACAAACCCTGCAGAACCATGTGCAGCATTTCTGTGTGATTCCAGCATGCTGAGGGGTCCCTGCTGACCTCAGGTGCATAGCGGGTCTTCAGATCCTCCCTGATAAAGGAAAGCTTCTCAGCTCGGTGACCTGTCCCATCATCTTGACAAGATGCTTGACAAAGTCAAAGAAAACCTAGAAAACCATGGGAGAGGGAGGAGGAAGACGAAGAGGAGGAAGATGAGGAGGAGGAGAGGAAGAGAAAGAGGAAAGGGGGGATAGGTGGGGAGAGAGAGAAGAGGTAAAACATGTACCACCTAGTTTCGAAAGCCTATATTGTTATTGCTTTGGGCTCTCTGATATTATTATTTTTTTGTCTTTTTGTTTCTTGTTTTTCTTGTGTTTTGTTTTGTTATTCTGTCTAACACAGATAGGATAGATGTACATGCATAGACTTATACATGCCTAGAACTTCTCCTAAAGGGTTTACAAGAACTGATTTTATTAAGGGTGATGGTATGAACAGCTATTTTAAAGAAAATGAGACATTATGGTAGCCATTGCTGATTTCTTATCATCATGTTTTGAAGTCCAATAATGCTTTTATTCTTTGATTTGATTAGTTTTAGTTGGTTCTCTCTTATTTGATTACAGTATATGAGAAGGTATGGACAGCTATTTTGAAAACAAGAGACACTATGGTAGTCATTGGTGATTCCTTATTGTCTGGTTTGAAAGCCTATAATGTTTTCATTCTTTTGTTTTGATTGGTTTTATACTATTTTGTTTTGTTTGAATTTATTGTGTGTGAAGGTATGAACAACTATTTCGAAGAAAGCAAGAGACACTATGGTAGCCACTGTTGATTTCTGGCTGTCTTGTTTTGAAGTCCTATACTGCTTGCATTGTTCTGTTCTGATCTGCTTTGCTCTGTTCTACTCTGTTTTGTTTTGTTTTATTTCTTTAAAATTAAAATTAAAATTAAAATAAAAAAAGAACACATGTAGTTCTGGCCAGATAGTTGTGGGTAGACAACATGAAAAATAAAATGAGGAAGCCATTTGAAATTGGTGATAGTGAACTTCAAATTGCTCAATTGCTAACAAATTTCAGCTTTGGTCTGGGGTTTCCCAGCATACTTACTATGGCCAAATTTTCTAAGCAAAAACACAGAAAACAGAATCTGAAAAGAATCAAATATATGTAAGTTCATGCCCCAAAACATTGAGGCAATGATGAGATTACAGCTTAAAATGAGGTCTTTTCTCCTGCATCAGGAGAAGACCTGGTTCCAAACTGCAGCCAGAACGGCCTTTTGGAATACACATCTGACCACCATGTCACACCTTGCGCTCCCAAGAGGGTCGCCTTTGCACTCAGGGATAGACAGACCAACATCACTGAGGGCCCCCGGAGCTCCGGAGCCCTGGGCTTTCTCCTTTTCCTGCCTCATCTCATAGAATCTCTGTTTCCTCTTCCCTGTTGCCAGCTTGGCTGCCACCCCAGCTGCTGCAGGACGCTTTGCACCTTGCTGCACTCTGGGATCCCCTTAACCCCGTCTGAACCACCTCACGGTACCCAGATCTCTCAACACTTCCTGGAGCTCCCAGCCTAAAGCTTCCACTCCTGGGGTCCTGTGCTGGGCCCTCTTAGGCAAGATCAAGTCACAGGGGCATCTTTTGTGGAACTCACTTGATTTTTCAGCTGAGACAAGTGGAGGGAGCCATGACTGATTTCTGAACTACCCGTTATCTGTGCTCAGTGGAGCAGCAGGTGGCTTGCAGGTGCCTGGTGGACATCGCTTCCTGTGTGTGGCCATCACCCTGCGGGTATCCAAGCCCTCAAGTAACTAGTGCTTTGGAATCCAACCACTCAGGCAGAGCACGCCATCCCCCAACTCCTTATAAGTACAGTGGGAAGAGTTGCACTGACCCCTGAATAACTAACTGTTAGACTTGGAGATGAGGGATGTGGAAAGACTTGGGGTGCTCCAGAAAGCAGCACATTCCTGTTGACCCCGGTGGCCTGCTGGCTGGTTCCTCAGTTGGTTCTGGTGGAACCCCCACCCCTTACCCTCCCCTCCCCTCCCACTGACACCCATGTCAGAGGGCAGCTTTGGGGACCTGGTTTCATCTGCAGGACCAACCCTGCACAGAACACAAGCCGGAGTGGACACCATGTGCTCATTTATACTATAACGATGGCCCGGCTTCGGGGAGACGAAAAGGAAGGGGGCGGAGGGAGGGGGCCCAATGTATCCACAGCCCAAAGCGATGCTACTGTTACCTTTTCATTTTTTTTTTGTATTTGTACAAAACCGGTAAAATGTTTTTACAGGGCAAGCCAACAGTGCTACGGAAACTGAATTAGAGCATCCTTAATTAATATGTCAGATTATAAGAAATGATGAAAATATGTATAATTAAATTCTTGCACTAAAACAGGATTCAAAAATGCGACCAAAATAGCAGCACGGCTTTTTTTTTTTTCTCTATTTTTCTCTCCTCCTCCCCTGAACTCCTTCCTCCTTCCCACCTTTCCCCCTGGAAAAATGATAATAGTAATAATAATAATAATAATAATAATAAAGTGTCAGGGCTTGGCAGCTGCCGCTTGTTGTCGACCTCAGAGAACGATGGGGCTGCTGGAGCTGACAGGCTGGTCACCCCCCAAAATTAGACACAAATCGTCGAGATTAAAAATTTTCCCCCAATCAGGTGGCGGCTGCCTGATTTTCATACGAAGATGCCGCAGGCTGTGCGCTATGACAGCTGGGCCTGTTGCTTCCCATACGAGCTCACGCGGTGATGAGGCTGTTCCCGACAGGTGCTTGGAAGAGCCAACATCCTGAATAAATAGATAGTGAGGGGGCACAGGGCCAGCGTGGAGGGTGATTTATTACTTATTTATTTATTTAGTTAGTGAGTGAGGCTCCCAGCGTGGCACCAAGGTGTCCCTGGGCATAACCTGGAAGGTTGCTGAAGCAATTAACTTGGATTTAATAAAAAATGCACTAGCTGGGCCCCATTTACCCAACTCAAAGCATGGTTGAATCCCTCTAGGCCTAATTCCCCTGTATCTCTGTCTCTGTCTCTGTCTCTGTCTCTCTCAAGTTCCTGGAGCCAAACTACTTGTTTGTCCTCCAGAGGGAGAAAGTGGGGCTTCCTCAGACCAGTGGGGATCCAGACCCAGGGGCGCGCGGCCTCTTCTCCTCTGGGGAAAGGAAAGCAAGGACCCTTTCCTGGCCCCTGGAGATGGAGCGCTTGTTGGTTTGTTGGAGGAGGGAATGGGGTCACTCGGGAGATCGCTTTCTGGGGTTACCCTGTGTGTTTCCCTCCATGAGTGGTGACCCCACCCCAGTCTCCAGGGCAGGGGCTGCTGCTCTTTTCCGGAGGGAGATGATCCACTGAGTGGAAGTGACCTGTACTGTCCATGAGGATGTGGTGGAGAACAACCCCTCAGAGGCAAAGCCAAGGTCTGCACAGTAAATGTGTGACCTAGGCAACTGGGGCGTCTGGGGTCACAGATCTACAACCACGCCCTGGCTTTGCCACCTCAGGATGGCTTCTGAGCAGGACTCAGTGCTCTTGCCTATAAAATGGGCACACACTGAGTCGCTTCCCAGGGTTGTGGTGGAAATTAAGTGAAACTCCATGGCAGACAAGGAGAGAAGCGGCATGGACGGTCACATCAGGACCCAGGCAGGGGTCAGCAGCCAGGGTTCAGGACCATCCACCTGGCCCTCAGTGTCCCAGGTCCCTGCACCCTGCACGCAGTAGCCTTTTCAAAAACAGCTGAGTGTATCCCACTGCACGTGTGATCGGTGGAGAACACTTCCAGGAAGAGCTGTTTTTTCCGGATATTTTTGGGCTTATTTGAGGAGAAAGACAAATGAAACAAACACGTTTAGCCCTGCAGTGATGCGCTCCATTGCCTTTAGTCCACACAGCAGCATGAGTGCTTCTGTGCTGCGCTGCAGGCAGTGCCCTGCGCCCTCTAACTCTGCCTGAGGCGCCCTCAGGACGCCCAGCCCAGGGAGATCAAGGGCACTTCCTCTACAGAACCAGTGCGCCCCACCAAGGAGCTGTCTGTGTGGTCCTCCTTGGTGATTGTCCAAGGACCTCCTGGCCTCTTCCTTCTCTGGCCAAGGCCTCCTGCAACATCACATCTGTCACCCACCGTCTCTCCTTCATGTTCTGGGGACAAAGCCCACTCACTAGAGAGTAACTGCTTTTATAGGGACACTGGGGATGTCCCAGGAAAATTACATCCCAGGAAAAGGCCTCTCCAAATCTGGTACCAGGCGTCACAGCCACGGAGGAAACCAGTCATCCAGCAGCACGGGAGGTCCTTTGGCTCAGTGTCTCTCTTCTTAGTCTTTCCCACCTGTGAGGTCCAGGTCCACCCGCTCTGTTACCAGGCTCTTCCTCCTCTCAGTGTCTTCTCTGCGACCCCAAAGTTCCCCCTCCAGAGAGATCCTTAAGCAGCTCTACACTCTTTGAGGGAATAATACTTCTGTGTTTACATGTAAAAAGAGAGGAAGGAAGGAAGGAAGCAGGAAATGAACTCTGTTATATAACTTACATTTCCTCTCTTGATAATCTTGACTTCATCCTCCTGTGAAGGTTTTCAGCCTTTATAACCAATAAGTCAACCTAAGTAATTTCCCAGAAGTAAAAAAAAAAAATCTATTGCTGAAGATTAATTCTGCCCACTCCCTTACCCTCCCGCGCGCGCGCGCGCACACACACACACACACACACGCACGCACATGCACACAACTGGACGAGGAGAAATGTCTACAGATATCTTTGAAGAGTCCGTTTGTCGTCTCAGACCCAGGCTTTGCAGGCTGTGCTCTGAGCATCCCCGACCTGACAGGTGAGGAGGTTAAGCGATTGCCGTAAGTGACCAAGCAGGAAGTGAGGTGAAATGATCTGGTTCTAGTCTGCACCTGACAAGGAACCCTCACACTTACACACACACGCACACACATGCACACACATGCACACACATGCAGGCACACACATCCTAGCCTAATGCCACCCACCTAATGCCAGAGGAGAAGCCCATGGGACTGGAATCCGTGGACACTGCCCGGCTCTCGGACTGCACCTGCAGGGCAGAAGTGATTACTTGGCTGACAGCGTCAGAGCTGCCCAGGATGCTGCTGGCTGCCCGCTCCCAGCCCCGCTGGGGAGAACTATTATTGCAGGCACCTCTTTCCGTGCCCCGAATTTCCTTCTCCAGGGAACGGGTGGTAGGTTGGGTTGCCGGAGAGTCTTGTCTTTCCCCTGAAGCTCCTTGAACTTCCCCAGCTGCCTGTGTACACCAGCCCTCGTCCTCTTTCCTGGAAGAGCTGAACCCCGCGGGCAATGATTGCTGTTTTGCGGACACAGAAGCTCACCAAAGCAATCCTGCCTTCATGTCAGGAAACCCAGAGCAGCCTGTGTCTCTGACTCGTGTGAAGAGCCCGTGGCCCTATTTCAGGTACTAACTTTTTCCTCCTTGGGGATATTTCTCGTACGGTATTTTCTAACTTCTCTAAACTGTTGTTCCAAGTACACTTTGTAAGCTTTCTCAAGTCCTTTGGTAGAGAGGTAGAATACTTATAAATAATCCAATCACCAAAGCCTTTTTCATGGCTTTTGAAGTTTTGAAGATGAAGCTTGATGTTCCGGCAGGGCTGAGCTGCTGTTCTCATTCTGCTTGTCCAAGGCAGAGAAATGACTTGTTTTGTCTTCCAGTTGTGCTGTCAGCGAGGAGACGGAGGCAGATTTGCAGCAGTCGGGGAGACATCCGTCGAGGCTTCCCCCAAGGGGCTGGAGGACTCTCCAGCTTTCCAAGTGGCTCTAGGGCTCCTCCAGAGGGCGGCTCCACCCTGGTGGTGTCAGTACATTCTGGATACACCGTGACCAAGGTCATTTGGAGGCAGGGAAGTGACCTTTTTTCTGGGTCTTGAATGGGGGCACCGCCCAGCTGCTGTGGACAGTAGTTCATACTTCAGTCCTGCCCCTGCTTTTAGGGGAGCTGCTGAGGGAAAGGGCTCAGGTGTTCCCACGGGTGCCTGAAGCGGGTCAGAACCCTCCTGCACGAGTGTGGGAATGTGTGCAGATATCCGCAGTACCTATCAGGACACACAAAGGGTCTCACAAAAGTGCAAACAGCATTTCAGAGGAGGGCAGAGGGACAGGGTAGAACTGATCCAGAGAGAGAGAGAGAGAGAAGACATCTCAGAGAAAGTGACCTCTGAAAAACTGTGGTGTGAAAGGTGAAAGATCATCCATTGTCTTTCTCTCAAAGTATTTTTTGTAATTATAATAATTCTCGATATGGAACAATTTAAACACGCAGCCTACAAAGACAAAAATTTTACATTTCCCCTAAATACATCATACAATCCCTGGCTGTGTATTTTTGGCATGTGCATGAGTCAATCTGTTTTTGTTTTTTTTTTTTTTGGTTGTTGTTGCGTATTTTTTATAACTGTAAGTAGAACATGTGTATATTATAATTACTTCTATATAATACGCATTTTTCAATATCTAAAACTCTTGACAAATCTATTAATAGTTTTATCTAGTCCATTGCATAGGTATTTCATCATTTACCTGATCATTTTGAAGTTACTTACTTTTGGTTTCTCTTCTATGAGAAACCCAAAATACAGCATAAATAAAGAGCAAAATAAAGATAACAGGAAACAGGGAGATAGGTCTTTTGCAAAAGGAAAAGGGATGGAGGGAACGGGCAGGAAGGAGTGAGGAAGGGGCTGGAAGAAAATCGAAGGTGGGATATGTAAGTGCATCAACTTCTCAGGCTGAATGGAGCCATCGTGCACCACAACATGTGCTAATAAGAAACTCAAAAGAAAAAAGCCTCAAAAGAGAAATAAAAATAAAATAAAAAATAAAGTGATATGCTGTTTGAGCTGATTTTTCATCAGTGAGTTGGGAAATGCATTTGTATAGAATCACGAACCACCCTGGAATTACTTCCTTTGAAGGGGCGAAAGAGGAGTTACTCAGCCAGCTGAGTACATGGTGCGAGATTCTGAAATAAATGACAAAAGATGTCACCTTGTAGACTTGGGAACTGATGGTAAGCAGAGGTCTTCAGAATCACATTTCTCTCAAAATCATGAGTGTGAAAAAGTAAGATTCAGGCCTAGGGTCCTTCTACCTAACTCAGTTGAACTTCAGTTTTGCCTTGAGCTTCCTGGTAGCTAGATCGAAAAAGGTAAGATGCATAGGCTTCTAACTGTCTAAAAGGAGTGAGCTGCAGGAGAGCAGGTGCTAGCCAGCCACAGCACTCCAAAACAAATCATTCTCGCTGGGGATTTCACACGGGGGCAGGCAGAGGGGTCCTCGGAAATAACCTACCGTGTGGCCAGCTGTGCTTAGTGTCTTATTCTTGAGCAAAGCTGAAGCCAGAAGTTCCAAGGATATTTGGCAGAAGCAATTCTGTGATTTGGGCCGACCCAGGTGGGCCCAGCACCAACTTCCAATCATTCCTTCCGCTTGAGGGGTAAACTCAGAAGTGACAGATGACTTCTGAGCTGCTTGAAAACTCTGCCCTAACTCTTCTCGTTCTCCTTTGGCTTTATAAAAGTGTCCCTGCTCATCCTTCCGATTGTCTGGCCCCAGAGGCCTCTGGGATGGAGGGAGAGGCTGAGGGCTGCAGGGGGTGCAGTATGGACCAAAGCCCAGCACTCCACCCGCGGGTGTTTAGCCCAGCACTCCACCCGCGGGTGTTTAACCCAGCACAGGGCTGAACCTCACCGAAGCAAATAAATCATCGTGTATTTTCAATTAGTTTGCAGGCTCGCTAGCTGCTGTCCTGAATAATTAGGAAAACAATTCTCATTCTGCCAGGAGCTGATGCAAAGTGTTATCCCTGGGATAATTATCTGTCTGCAGTTCAGTTTCCCCTGCTCCTCCCAGGTCATTGCGGCCGCAGGAGGACACCCAGAGAGCATTAATGAGCTCTCATTGAAGATGTTAAAAAGCTTGTATTGATCTGTTTGTCCATGCAGGAGATATTTAAGCCCCTGTGCTTAGGGCAGGAGAGACAGCGCACCCCATCAGAGGGCCTCTTAGAGGCTGCGCCTCCTGCCTCCCCAACCCTTGCTCCTCCGCAGATCTGCAAGCGGAGGTCAGGCTTGCAAACTCCAGAGGTGGCTTCTTCTCGGCCCGCTGGGCCACTTCCACAGTATTTTGTTTGTTTTTTGAGTGTGCATGCATGTAAGGGGAAAAATACAAAAAACCCAGTGACTAAGCACAGACCCAGGAGCCTATGGTAATCTAGATGAATGAGTGAATGAATGAATGTTGAAGATAAAGCTCTTTCTTGCCCTTGAATTTGAGCCAATAAATGTAGCAGGAAGAAAGGAATTAGACAACACCACTGGGCAATGATCATAGTAAGAATTGATCCAGGCTACAAGTACCAAGCATCAAAGGAAAACGAAAAACAGGTATTTGCATGCCCTCAATGCGTCTCACAAGAAAGGTACTTTTTAATTGAAAAAGTGGGACTTCACAGTGGGGAAAGCTGGCACGTGTCACCTTACCTGAGCGATCAAAGTGAACGCCGAGAGCAGCGGGACTAATTGCTGTCACAGGCCTCCCTCGCGTGAACCCCGAGGACGGGAGTGTCCCTTCCTGTTGTTCACTCCCAAGTGCGTAGCCTGAGTCCCACCGCCAGGAAACAGAGACCAAGGCAAACTGAGGAACACACTCCAGACTGGGGGGAGGTCACAGAAGGACGCGATCATCAGAGGAAATGCGGGAGCCTGCGGTAGGTTCTGGACGAGGGCAATTATATTTATTTTCTTTATAAAACAATATTGAGACAATTAGTAAGTTTTGAGTAAGGTCCATGGATTGGCATACGGTGTTGTATTAACACTGATTACAATTATTGGGTTACGGCGATAGAAAAGAAGGTCTTTATTACTAGGGAACACACATGGAGCTATTTTTGGTTACAGGAGCTCGTGCACAATTCAACCTCATATAGGTCAGAAAAACTCAGAATGGTGTGTGTCACTGTATAAAGACATACCTTTGTGTGTCTGTTTGTGGATATCTATCTATGTCTCTGTGTATCCATCCATCCATCCATCCATCCATCCATCCATCCATCCATCATCTTCTAGTCACCCAGAGAAGAGCAGAGCCAGTGTGAGTATTAACTTAGGGGATCTGAGTGCAATAATTCTTTGTATTATTCTTTTTTTATTATTTTAAAAAGCAAAACAGAAAAAAGGATAAAAATGATACAGAATTTAAAAAAAATAGCAGAAAATTAACACTACTTAATATATTGCATATTGCTATCTTAGAATTAGTGATTCAGGTTACAAGATTTAGGCATGAAAAACATGATCAAAGAATCAAACAATAAAAACACGAACTGTTCCTTTTGAAGAACTGACAGAGATTAGTAGTATAGTTATCTATCTTATATATACATCATACATATATATGTGTACCTATATACATATAACCTTTTCCCTTCTCCCTTTTCTCCTTTCCCCTATCCCAGTTGTTCTTTCCTTTTGAGCACTTTCTTCTAAATCTTGGAAACAACCCAAATGCCCATCAACTGCAGAATGGATAAAAAAAATGTGATATTTTTATCCAATGGAGTATTACTTAGTTCTAAAGAAGGGTAATTTTGAGACTTTTATTCTTAAATGGAGGCAACTTGAGACCATACTCATAAGTGAAACAAATCGAACTTACATTTGTAAACATCGTACTGTCTCCCTAGTGTATATTTTAAAAAAAAGTAGAAGAATAATAAGACCTTTGTATTATTCTTGCAACTATTCTGCAAATTTGGATGTTTTTAAATGATTTTTTAAAGGAAAAGACAAAAGGAAGGAAGAAAAGAAAGAAGGAAAGGAGGTAGGAAAGAGGGAGGGAGGAAGGGAAGGGAGGGA
>RJWT010006240.1:0-29513 GCA_004365215.1 Cuniculus paca
AGTGGTTAATTGACATTTACAGGCAAGGTGAGTGGCCATTAAATAGATTTTCCCAGTCTCTAGAAATACAATGAATTTTTAAGTGATATGGGATGTTTGTGGGTCCAGTTAGCTAAACACACACCCACTGCCATTGTGCAGAGCCAGCAGGGGACTGAGGACAAAGTACAGGAAACAAAATGGGGAGTGACAGTGCATGAGTTAGCTTCCAGAGGAAGACCCAACAAACTACCACTTGGGTTTGAAACTATGGAAATGTTCTTCTTCATAGCTCTAGAGACCTAGAAAGCCAACACCAAGGTGGGCAGGGCTGGTTTCTCCTGCCTCCTTTCTCCTTGGCTTGCAGTTGGCCATCTCCTCTCTGTGACCTCACATGGTCTTCCCTCTGTTTGTGTTCATGTCCTGATCTCTTAAGGACACCAGCAAGATCTGATCAGGCCCCACCCTAAAGACCTCATTTAATTTCAATTGTCTTTTTATAGATCCCACCTCCAAATACAAGTATACTCCGAGGTATTTGGAGTTAGGTCTTCAACATATGAATTAGGTGGGGACACAATTCAGCCTGAAATAGAAGTAATTCAAATACTTAGAAGGGAAAGGAAGGAAGGTGCTCTGGGTAGAGGAAAGGTTCAGATACAGAAAGGCACACAGGTGGGCCGGGACAGTGAGTAAAGCAGTAGGGATAGCTTGAATAGTGATAGTCTCTGCAGTTATCAAAATATACTGTTTTATTTTACCCTTGCAACAGTCCTATAAGAAAGACATTGTTCTTCACAAATTGGAATGCTGAGATTTGAGTGGTGTGTCTCCCTCATTGGTATCCTTCAAACTTGCTGATCACCTAGCAATCTTGTTCAAACATAAATTAGGTGCAGAACAGGGCCTTAGCATCAGTATTTCTAAGTTCTTTAAGTGACACTGATGCTGTCCCTGTGTGACCATATTGAGTGGGAAGGATGCAGGAAACAGTAGCAAGGAGCAGGGAGAGAGTGTGCTGTATCAGATATGTGACAGGAACAGATTATAAGATAGGACTTGACCCTGTGATGTTGTCACAAATAATGAGTTAGATCACCTTGCAAAAGTCAGGCAGCCATGATACTTTTGCCATTTATGGAAAAGCAATTTAATAAATTTGGTGGGGTTATCTCAATTAAAATTTTTCTCCCAAAAATGTTCTTTTATTTTATTTTTATGAGAGTAAAAAAGACAAAACAACAAAAACAAAACAATAAAAATGAAATGAGATAAAATCTCACACTTCATGAAAATAAAAATACAAGCAGCAAGACATTTCCAGAAGAAATGTGCTTGGTTTCACAACGTGTTCTCGGTGTGATTTTTGTATTAGGGGTGATGGAAACATTTCCTCCTACAATATGATTCTTAATGGGTTTGATGGAGTTAAATAGATAATTACTGGGTGGTGTTCCTCAGCCGGATGGTAGGTAAGTCAGAAGTGAGTCTGTAGGAAAACGACAACCGAGATTTATAGACTGATGTGCACCTTACAGTGCTGAGGGAGGCTGAAAACAGGAGCTCATGCAAGACGAATGAGAGAGGAAAGAATTGTGAAAACTGATTTGGCATAGGTTATAAAGCTCGGTGCAAGACTGGTCACTTAGTCTGGGAAGATGGTGGAGTCATGAGCAGCACAGAAAGAGCCTCTTTGAGATTTGGTGTCCAGACACTGGAATACAATAACCTGAGGAAGAGAAGGAGGAGGGAAGTGGATCCCTGGGACCCAGACAGGATCTGCAGTGGGCACTGAAGCCCATGGGGAGGGCCAAGAAAGACTTCAACAAAGAACAAGGAAGTGGAAGGCAGCGCTTTCTCCCTGAGCCCAGACACACTGCATGGGAGTGTGGGTCTAAGCCTGCAGATGCACAGTGACTCCTGGTAACCCCGGAGGTCTCCACAGAGAAATGCACCAGTGGAACAGAGCAGTGAATGCAGCTGACTGCAGTGTCTGATGAGTTATTCAGGTTCCGATGTCCCATAAAAGACAGTGACTGGCCAGGAGCCATTTTGGAGAGGGGCAGACTTAGCTCAGAATTCAGAGTAACTTCTGGCTCCCTCTAGTGGCTCCCACTCTTGGGGTCAAGGAGCCATGTTCAAGTCAGCAAGAGGTCAAGGAGCCAAGTTCAAGGCAGCAGGGGAGCAAGGACTGCTGTAGGCTGAACCAGTCTGTTCCAGTCTTGCAGCCAGAAACCAGCTTAAACTTTGGTGGAAATAAAGGTGCAACTTGCTGGGATTATCCACTATCCCACTGTAAAGCTACAGCTAGCTTGCTGGGAATAATCAACTTGTATCTCAACTCTGTCCATTGTTGCCTACTAGTGACAGCAGAGACATCCCTTGAAGTGGACATTTTTTTTTCTTTTTCTCTTTTGTTTTGTTTTGCTTTTCTTTGCCTTGCTTTTTCTTCATTGTTTATTCTTGTTTTTATATGAGTGAAAATACTATTTCTTTTCTTTGCTTTAATTCTATTCTTTTCTTTTTATTTCTTCCTTGTCTCTTTCCCCGTCTTCTTCACTAGTTTCCCAAAGTTTGCGTGATTTTCCTTTGTCCTCCAGCCTTGCTTCTAATCCCATCCTCTTTTTCTATTTATTTTTCCCCTCACCCTTTTTAAGTTTTTCCCCTGAGGGTAAAATTGCTATATTGAGGACTTATTTACTGCATATAATTTTCTAGTTCCTTTTAGATTTTGTAATATAGTCCTAAATCTGCTTCATATAATTAAAGGTGGCAAATTAATACTTGCCTCAGTTTGTCATATCTAGGCTGTGTTACTGTTGATGTTACAACTTTAGCCAAAGTGACATAACTGTTCTAACCAGTTGTTCTTCCTGGTATACCAAGACTGAAATTGTCTAAGTGTCATAAAAAAATACTATAGGCCAGTGCCAAAGAACCAGGGGCTGGGGTAAGTAAGCAGAAACTTCTCATCCCCAATAAATTGAAGAGGTAGGACCTTGAAACATATTCAAAACCCAAAAGCCAGCTATACTTGGAAGACACCTTTGAGAAATAGCATTTCCTACAGGTTTTAAGTCCTAGCAATAAAACTATTCATTATAGGCAGTTTACAAGCATCAACTCAGGAATTAAACTTAAAAGAGAAAGAATACAAAATGAGAAGATATTTAAACAAGATGCAACCCCAGAGGTCCAGCTCATCAAGGGAAAACCCAGGGGGCAATGAGTTGGAACAATCTGAAAGCCTCCTGGACTCTCTGAAGTGGTAACATCAGAAGTAACTAAGCAGATGAAGGAGGCTCTAGAAAAAAAATCAAAGCAGAAATATTTTCTCAGATAACTACAGAGATGGTGACCATAATGAAAATCTTGGTTAGTAATTCTAGAGCAGATATAGATTTTTAAAAACACAGAAGTTTAGGAAAATGATGAAACTATGAATGGCCAACATAAGAAAATAATGGTATCCATAAAACAGATTCAAACAGATAGCCAGGAGATTAAACATTCCATTGAAAGTATACCCAGCAGAATAAGCCAATGTGAGGATAGAATCTCCAATATAGAAGACAGGATTGCAGTTAGTGATCATGAAAAGAAAGATTTCAGAAAAATAGCAAGGAACCATGAGAAATCAAGCTGGTAGCCACACTATATGACACTAGGAAGAATAACATAAAATTGATCATGGTCAATGAAAAAGCAGGAGTTAACACAAATGACATAAAAACCTGTTCATAGACAACATCATGGCAGAAAACTGGAAGGGAAAAAGAGTTTGACATGCAGATAAGTGAGGTATATAGAACTCAAATAAGCCATGATCAAAAAAACTACAGCACGACATATAAAAGTCAAGATCCCAGAAATTCAACACAAGAACAGCATCTTAAAAGCTGTTAGAAAAAAGAAATAAATCACCCATAAAGGAACGTCCATCAGAATCACAGCAGACTTCTCAACACAAACCCTCAAGTCAAGGAGAGCTTGGGATGAAGTACTTCAAGATTTAAAGGAAAACATCCAACCCTGACTGATATACCCTGAAAAACTATTTTTCAAAATTCATGGAGAAATAAGATACTTCCATGAAAAAGAATACTTGAGGAAATTCATGAACACCAAATGAGCACCACAAAATTTTCTGAAGGACCTTCTAGAAAGAGATAACAATCATTACAACTTCATAAACCCCAATAGAATGAATTCACCAGGCAAGGCAAATGATTAAATAGAAGGGGAAAATGGAGCCAACAACAGGAAAATAACATGACAAGGACAAGTCTATACATATCAGTTATAACCATCAACATTAGTGGTCTTGATTCACCAATCAAAAGAAGCAGACTGGCAAAATGGATCAAGAAGCAAGATCCAGCAATATGCTACATACAAGAAATACATTCAGTATAAAAAGAAATTCATAGACTGAAAGTCAAAGGATGAAATATAGTACTCCATGCAACAGGAACCCATAAAAAATCAGGGTAAGCTATTGTATTTGCAGACAAAGTATATTTCAAGCGAAGACTGATTAAGAGAGACAAAGAAGGTCACTAAATCCTTATAAATGGAACAAACCAAGAGGAAGAGATAATAATTATAAACATATGTCCACCGAACTACATAAAACAAATATTAACAGATGTGAAAAATCAAACAAGCACTAATACAATTATAATGGGGGACCTCAATACCCCACTGTCACAAATAGATCAACTAGACAAAAAATCAACATTGAAGTATCAGAATTGAACCAAACTTTTGAACAAATGGACTTAGTAGATGTCTATAGTGTTCCACCCTACAACATCAGAATACACAGGACATTCAGCAGAATAGACCATATACTAACTCATGGAACATGCGTAAGTAAATGCAAAGGAATTGAATTATCCCACACATATTATCAGATCATAGTACAGTGAAATTGGAAATCAATGGCAAAACAAACCAAAAAGCTTCATTAACACATGGAAATTAAATAACGCTCTCCTAAACAACTGATGGATCATAGACGAAATTAAAGAAGAAATTAGACAGTTTCTACAGGTAAATGGTAATGCTAATGCAACACACTGAATGTATAGGACTCCGTAAAAGCAGTCCTAAAAGGGAAATTCATAGAGTGAATACCCAAATCAGGAAAACAGAATGAGCTCAAATACACAACTTAATGTTGAACCTCAACCTTCTGGAAAAAGCAGAGCAAGTCAAGCCCAAAGCTTACATGAAGGAGGAAATTACAAATATTAGAGCAGAAATTAATGCAATGGAGACTGTCTTGGTTACTTTTCTCTCATTACTGAGACAAAATACCTGGTGATCAAAATTTAGGAAGGAAAGGTTTATGTAGCTCACAGTCTGTAGAGGTTTCAGTGCATAATCAGCTGGCTCCAAGGCAGGGTAGCAGGGTGGAAGGGCAACCTTTCATGGCTGTGGAAGACAGCAAAGAAACAAGAGCAAAAGGGAGGAGCAAGCCTCTTTTTCTCCCTTATATTGTATGCAGGCTACCTGCCTGAGGTCAAGTGCAGCACCCACACCCCCAATTCCAGCACTAGACAATGAACCAACCATAAACTCTAGATTCAGCCACCTCTGAGGAACTCACCCCCCCCATGACCACGTGAGGCTTTGGGGGGACATCCGGACACAAACCATAACAAAGACTAAGAAAACAATACAAGGAATCAATAAATCGAAGAGTTGGTTCTTTGAAAGATTACATAAAATTGGCAAACCCTTAGCCAACCTTATCAGACAAAGGGAAGAAAAGACTCAAATACACACAATTAGGAATTGAAATCACAAGAGATTCTGCAGAAGTCCAGAAGATCATCAATACCTACTTCAAGAACCTGTATTCTAATAAAATGGAAAATGCACAAGAAATGGACAGATACCTACATATGTATGAATACAAAAAGGTAAAAATTCCAAATAAACCAATATTAGTCAATGGTATTGAAGATACAATTAAAACCCTACCAACAAAGAAAAGCCCAGGTCCTGACAG
The DNA here is from genome assembly GCA_004365215.1 of Cuniculus paca. Lineage (NCBI taxonomy): Eukaryota > Metazoa > Chordata > Mammalia > Rodentia > Cuniculidae > Cuniculus > Cuniculus paca. Next base: position 5,999 of record RJWT010006240.1, read on the forward strand.
ATTCACTGCTGAATTCTACAAGAAATTTAGAGAAGACTTAATACTATTACTTCTCAAACTGTTTAATGAAGTTGAAAGGGAAGCAATACTCGCAAATTCATTCCTGGAAGCAAGCATTACCCTGATACTAAAACCACAGAAGGACCCAACCAAGAAAGAGAACTATAGACCAATCTCCCAAATCAACATAAATGTAAAAATCCTCAATAAGGTAACATCAAACAGAATACAGCAAATCATCAAGAAGATTATACACCATAACCAAAGATTCATCCCACTAATGTGGGAATGGTTCAACATATGCAAATCAATAAATGTAATACACCATATTAACAGAGCCAAGGATAAAAGCCATGTGATCATCTCAATAGATGCAGAGAAAGCATTTGACAAAGTCCAGCACCCATTTGTAATAAAAACCCTAAAGAAAACTGGGATAGATGGTCTTTATCTCAATCTGATAAAAGCCATCTATGACAAACCAACAGTCAATATCATATTAAATGGACAAAAACTGAAAGCTTTCACTCTAAAATCAGGAACAAGACAAGAATATCCATTGTCTCCATTCTTATTGAATAGTTCAGGAAACATTAGCCAGAGCAATTAGACAAGAGAAATAAATAAAAGGAATAAGCCTATATAAATAAAAAGTTAAATTATCATTATTTGTGGCTGACATAATACTCTATGTAGAAGACTCCAAAAACCTACCAAAAGACATCTAGATTTAATAAGCAAATTCAGTCAAGTAGCTAAATACAAAGTCAACACTCAAAAAGCAATATCCTTTCTGTACATGAAAAACAAGCTCACTGAGAAATTAGGGAAGCAAGCCAGGTGTGGTGGCACATGCCTGTAATCCCAGCACTTAGGAGGCTGAGGCTGGAGGATCGTTGCAAATTTGAGACCAGCTTGGGCTACAAAGTGAGCACATGGCCAGCCTAAACTACATAGTGAGACCCTGTCTCAAAAAGACAAAAAAAAAAAGAAAAGAAAAGAAAAGAAAAGAAATTAGTGAAGCAATGCCTTTCACAATAGCATCCAAAAAATGAAACACCTAGGAATCAAACTAATGAAGAAGTTAAAAGATCTCTACAATGAACTTTCAGTACACTAAAAAAGGAGATTGATGAGGATATCAGAAAACTAAAAGATATCCCTTGCTCTTTGTTAGAAAGAACCAATATAGTGAAAATGGTCATACTTCAAAATTGTTATACAGATTTCATGCAACTCTTATCAAAATTCCAACAGCGTATCTCACAGAATTAGAGAAAACAATCTTAAAATTCATTTGAAACCAGAAGAGACCTAGAATAGCAAAGGCAATCCTGGGCAACAAAGGCAAGAAAGGGGGCATTACAATCCCTGACTTGAAATTATACTACAGTTCTACTGTGATAAAAACAGCATGGTACTGGCAAATAAAAAAGATCTGAGGATCGATGGAATAGATTAGAAGGTACAGAAACAACTGAAAACACACTCAGCCATCTTATCTTTGACAAAGGGGCAAAGTACGAACCTGACACGCATTTTGTTTTATTTCCCATTGAGAGACACAAGCCTGGTTCTCATCTGAGCGGGTAACATTTGAACATCAAGATCTGAAATACTATTGGTCCTCCTTGAGGAATCAGGAGAGAAAGGTCTCAACAGATGTGTGCTGTTGGTTTTCACAGACCCTTAAAAACTGAAACCTTTAGAGTAAGTTAAAATAATCAATCATCAACTCAGAACACAGTAAGAAATGTTGGAATACTTCTCATTGTTGAAGCCATCATCATCATCATCATCATCATCATCATCATCATTATCATTATTTTCAACTCAAGTGGTGTGTTAACTTTTCATCACTATGACAAAAAACCCAAGATAACCAACTTAAAGAAGGGAGGATTTATGATGGCTCACAGTTTCAGATGTTTTAGTCTATTGTTAGCTGGTTCCATTGTTTCCGATCCTATATATTAAGACAGGACATCATAGCAGAAGGGTGTGGTAGAGTAAAACTCCTCACCTCATGGCAGCCAAGAGAGAGAGACAAAGAAGAATGGTTTTGAGGCAAGATACATTCTCTAAGGACATGCTCCCATCATTCACTCTGTTCCCATAGTCTCCATCTCCTAAGTGCTCATCACCTCTCGATAATGCCACCAAATTACAAGTTAGATCTTCTTATGTCAGAAACAGTTTAAAACTCACTGACCAAGAGCTCCCCAGGAGAACCCAATTTATGGATAGGAAAATCAATTTTGGGGTCACACACTTAGTTTATAATGTTTTATGGTCTGGGAGGATCCAGAAGGGTTGCCTCTAGAACATATCCTGATTTCGTTCATTATGAATCAAAGGTACAGAACGTACCAGGTGAGGCTCTGAGTCTACAAAGATGGAAATAGACACAGTCTTCACTCTGAGAAAGCTTACAGTCCACCTAAAATTTAAACCCAAACTACTGGTCTTCAGTAGTTTACCCCAGGACTCAGTAAACTGGAGAAAAAAGCCATTCACAACCTAAACTATGTAAGAGCAGTGTTCATGGATTGCTTGGTGACAAACCTGGCTATTTCAGAATGTGATCCACCTATACGTTATACTTAGACTGTTTTAACTAGACAGTAAATAATGGGAAGTAAAGGGTATTGGTTTAAATTGCAACTCACCACAGCTGTATTGATTGATTGTCCTTTTTAAGACAGGGTTTTACTATGCAGTTCAGGCTGGTCTTGAACTCACATTGTAGCCCAGGCTGGTCTCAAACTTGAAGTGATCCTCCTGCCTCAGGCTCCTGAGTGCTGCTGAGATTACAGGTGTGCACCACCATGTCCAGCTCACATCATTTTAAAATTTTAAAATACATCATTGGCATGAACACTTCTATCTTTGCTGTACTGACCATCTTACCTGAAAATTATTTCCCTGTATTTCCTCACTGCACAGTGGAAAAGTTAAACAAAAATTATCCTAAAAGTGAATTATGAATTAAAACTACATATAAATGGTCTCCTGATTTAATAAATAAATATGTATCTGAGTCAGTCAGTTATGTATTTAAAATAAATGGAAATCTGTCCAAATATAGCATCTTCCCAAAACTATATAGCAAATAAGGGAACCAGAAATACAAACTTTTAAATATGAAAAAAAAGTGACAAAAACTATTTATAATGTTAGCCTATAATGATGAGTAATTTTCACTGTCGTCTCAATGAGAAAATTACCACATTACCGACTTTTTTTAAGAAAGCAATTTTTAGACATGGTTTTACTTGGAGAGTATATATGCTCCTTCTAGTTACACACATTGTGTGAAATAATTTAACCTGTAATATGTTCAAGTGGCAACTCTCTATACCTTCCAGATAAAAATAAAATATTTTAAATGAAATGCTGGTGAAATAACACAATTACTTTTTTAATTCATAAGTTGAATCGTTCTGGGAAACTCTTTCCAGTGACTTTTGAGCTGCATTTTTTGATGTAGAAAGATCTAACTTGTGTTTGTCCTTAGATTCACACAAGGTTTAAAAATGATGATGATGATGACGACGATGATGATGGTGACGACGATGACAATGATGATGGTGATGATGGCATCAGAGATGACAAGTGCTCCCGCATTCCTTATTCTGTGCTGAGTTTTTTAAAGAGGAAGTTTCTTTATGCTTGTGTTTTTGCTGTAAAGAGATCTATAACCTATTTTGGTCAGCTGCCTTGTCAGTTTTACACATACACACACACACACACATGCATGCACACAAAGAAACAAGTGAGTTCCCTGTACTTCATTCATGTCAGAACTCAACAGCTTGAGTAGCACAAATATTCTGCAGTCACTCATGAAAAGAAATTTTTAATAATAAATATCTAACAATTAATGGGCTGGTAGCTGCAATTGTCTGCAGGGCATAATATCTAATTTCCTTGCAATGTCTCATATCCTTACTTTTCACGCTGCAACAGTCTATCATTAAAACTAAATGCAGGTTTCTATCACTTTTATTTATTTTTCAAATCAACTTATAAATCAGTGCCAGGCCTTGTTACAGATGAGTTCCAATAAATTATCGACTGTGGACAAATTCTGAATGTTAAACACTTCCTCCCTCTTCCTCCCACCCTGGGTCTCTGTCTGTCTTCTCTCTATTGTTTTTCCCCTCTCCTGCTCCCAGAGACAATTCCTCTCCACAGCCCTCTAGGCCTACATAGCTCACCAACAGTGCTTGGGTACAAGAAACAGAGCCCCTAGTACTTAATTATGTGCTATTTAAATAATGCAAAAAGACATTTATTTTTCAGAGGAAAATATCAATATAGGAGACAAGAGTCATTTTACAGTCCTTGGGAAATTTACCTTTCTGAATTTCAAAAGTGAAAGCATTCTTGTTAGAGCCTTCTTTACTCCCTCCCAGCAGCCTCAGTATGAAGAACCTAGGCCTATTTTTCACACATGTAAGGCTGCTCACCTGTCTTATTCAACCTGTCTTGACACTTCAAAGAAACCCAATTGTACACCATGACAGGCCACCCCTGAGGTCCCCAGAAGAAATCTGCAGCCACACTACCTGATTTTCCCTGAACATACAGGAAGTGGGAGATACCTTGGCTGTAAGACCAAGGGACAAAAACTCAAGACACCTAGTCTATCACCATACCCCATGATGGTCAATTGCATACTTACACTCAGCCACACATCCACAAAGTTTGTCTGAAATATTGGTATTTAACTAGAAACCAAGAAAAATGCTTTATGACCCTTAAAACAACAGAATCCTTTAATGAAAGCCATTTAGAAAGTTCTCTCTTACTGCATAGTAGGAACAACCCTCTTGCTCCACCCATAGGGAATATATCCCAATATCTGCAGAGGATCCCTAAAGTTGCTGATAGTACTGTGCCAAACCCTATATACGTATGCTTTTCCCCAGACCTACAAACTTAAGATAAAGTTTGTTAATTAGATATAGTAAGGTATTAACAAAAGTAATAATAGAACAACTATAATAATGTACTATAAAAAAATTTATATGAATTTTCTCTCTTGAAATATCTTAATTCTTTATTGCACCATAGTAATATTTTGGGATTGGAGTTAATTATGGGTACTTGAAACTGCAGAAAGTAAAGCAAAGATTAAGAGAGCATCGCTGTAGGTAGTATCAAATATTTGACTTTATTACTTATCTTTGCCATCATTTTGATTCCTGATCCGCTGTGAAGCAAGTAAAACTATGAAGAGACACATTGATAAAAGATAGATAATAGGAAGTAGGGAGATCTTTCTCAAAGGGGAAAGAGATGGAAGGAGAGAAGGGAGAGGAGGTACAGGGGATGAAAAACAGAATTAAGATATGTCATGTGCATTGTTGTCACTGTTTTGCAAAAAATAGATTTAATACAGGACACATAATTTACAGGACTTTTTTTTAATAACATTCACTCAAAAAGGCAAATGCAGAAGAGTGCAAGAGATCTGTCCACATGATGATACATCTTGAACAATTCAGCTGAGGTCTTGGATTCCACTGCAATGTCCAGCCCATGTCCAGTCAAAGGTATAGAGCTCAAAACAATGTCTCATGCAAGTCCCTATCAAATATCTGCTCTCAGAAAGCCCCAAGGCCAGTGATAGAGGCTAGAAAGCCTGGGCCAGCAGGGTGAAGGACCTGTGCCAGCAAGTTGAGGGATCTGCACTAGAACTAGGAAGCGACATTCAAAAGGAAGACCAGAGTTCCCTCAAAGAGAACAGTAGCCGTCCTCAGGGACAGTGAAGACCTCAGCTCCTCAAAGGTAGAAAATAGCCAAGTGTGTGTCAGGAAAACCAGCAGTGGCAAGCTTCTACAGGAAAATTAGCAGCATACCGTCTTCCCCTCCAGTTCTCTTTTATGCTGTTGCCAACAATCCTCAGGTGGGTCTTCCACTCCCAGAACCAGGCTGACTCAGTTCAGCTGGGCATTCCCACTTAAACCGACTATTAGTTAATCCACCCACATACATGTACCAACTTCACACAAGGAAAGCATTATGTACTACACACATGTACTTGTTATAGTAAACCAAGGCACAACTGAAATCACTGAGGCAGGCAAAGGTGTGGCAACTTATGAGGACTTTATTGCAGACCAGGTGCAGCCAGGTGAAGGGCAAAAAGACCGTTGACCCCAAGCAAGGGGTGAGAGCATGTTTTATAGGGGAGTTTAGGTAGGGGAGAGGGGTACTTCCAAGGGAGGGTACAAAATTTTGGGTCTCTGAGTAAGGAGTCTAGGGCTAGGTGATAGACAGGGTGGTGTTGGGTACAGGGTGTGCTGGCAGGCACAGCATGTCTCTTGTGGTTTTACATAGAATCAGCTCTGCAGGTTAAGCTGCATGGGGAAGCTGCTGGCTTCCTGTTGAATGCTGCATTTGCCCAGGTGTAAATAACAGCTCTGCTTGGGGAGTTTTTCTCTTCTAGCTGGACAGGGGTCTAGTTTGGAGACCTGACCGTACTGAAAAAAATTAATTAATTAATTAAAAAATAAAGAGCATGACTTAATTTTTTAAAAAAATAATTCATTTGACAAACTCAAGAAAATTTTCTAAAATCTCATCTGTGAATTTGAATTTTGAGTAAGTTTCTGGAATGGATCTATAATGTTCTGTCTTCTGATGTCTTCTTAACAGAGATCTATGGAGGTCTGGGTCTAGGGGACCAGCTGACAAGCTGGGGTCTACCAAGTTCTCCTGGCAGGTTGGGACGAACACCAAGGTTTGGGTGAAAGTGTTGCCCTTGGAAGCTATGCTCTAGAGGGAGCCTCCTGGACAGGAGCCTCTTCCTCTGGTCTGCAGGTGCTGCACAGGTCCGCACTAATTTTCATTCTCCAGGCTACTCCTATGTCTCCTGGTTCCTTCACAGTAACTTAGCATTGTCTGGTGTTCAGTGAAGGACTGGCACATTTGACCAGGAAATAAGGCAAAAAATGTGGAAAATGTAGCTGAGACTATAAATAAGGTCCCTTGGAAGGAAATGGGAGGGGCCAAAATCCAACACTGTCTTTCATCCTTTCAACCATGGCTACCCTTTTGCATATAATGTATCGAAAAACATACATTAAACACGTATCTGCTGGGAAATATTCCTGCTATGCAAATGAACAAAACAAAATCCTTGCCTTCATAGAGACCAGAAGGTAAAGTGAGGAAGAGGGGACCAGTCACAGAGTAACCTGGTCAAATGCAAGGTTTGTACACAAGACCAATGGAGTAAAGGTGAGGGGAAGACAAAATGAGAGGGACCAGTTCACCAAGGGAGTGAAACCAGACATGTTTATAGAGCACCTGGAGCTCAAGTGATTGGCTCCAAGGGAGATGAGAAACTCAGGGGAACTCTCTCTCTCTCTCTCTCTCTCTCTCTCTCTCTCTCTCTCTCTCTCTCTCATGCATACACACATATGGCAGTGTCTACATTCAGCCTGTCCGTCTCCTGAGCTTCACCCACACACAAACTACCCATTGGACACTTCTGTTTGGAGGTACCATAAGTACATTGTGGTTAACCTAACCAAAATCTTCCCCAAACCCAGCTCTTTTCCTCCTTTGAGATCATTCTTAACTCTTTTCTCAATCTTTCTTTCTCCCTTCCAGCCACCAAGTCTATCATATATTCCTGTGAGTACTATTTCCTAGATAATCTCAAATTCACCCATTTTCCTAATCCTAGATGCCATTTACCTAGACGATTGAAACTGCTCATAATGAGTTTCCCTGAATTTCTTTTTTTACTGTTCCCACCATCAAGTTATTTGCCACACTGGGGAGAAAAAAGGTTTTCTTTGATTTTGTCAAAAGTATGGAGGCTTCATACTTTCAAATGGTTCACAAGGTCCTGGGTGACCAGCTCTGTGCTTCCCCACCTTTGGTGACTGGTGAACCAGCCCTATTGAATTTTGTTTGGTTCTTTGACCTCATGACCCTCTCTTGTTTTCAAGGCTGTTTAAGATATTATCTCTGCCTGGAACATTTAAACATTTTTCTCTACCTGTCACATCTTAGTATCCAACCCTTTCAGTCCTCTGGTCTCAGCATAGACTGATTTCTACCATAAATACCCTTGACTCTACAGCTACAGGTAAGGACCCTATTGTGGCATCTTTGATACCCATATTTCTCTATGGTGACATTGAATGCATGGTTGTGTAATAAATTCACTACTGTCTCAATTCCCTCATTAGATTTTGAGTCCTATGATCTCTATTCATTGTTGAATTCCTAGCACTTGACACATGGCAGGTTTTTAGGTACATACTGTTGATGCTTCAAGGAGAGGAAGCGGGGGGGGGGACATGAGAAAATAACCACTGAATAAGTTTTGGTGAATTGAAAAATTATAGTAATGTATGGAGACAGTGAAAAGGATGAGGGAAAGGAGTGGAAAGATGCTGGTTTATGACTAGATATCAGGGATGTCTTTGAAGTCATGTAGAGCTATAACTGAAATGTGCAAAGATAAAATGTTACCTTTCAATAGTACCTATAGTTCCCTGAAAAATAATATAAAACCCAGTAGGGTGACTGAATACATAACTGTTTGAGAACATTAGAACAAAATAAAGGAATAATCAAATTTAAGTGATATGGTACATATTGTAATTGAAACAATTTCCTAGAATGGAAATATCAAAATGAGAATAATTATGGAAGAAAATGTGACTTGTTAGGCTACAAATAGGACATTTGGTTTAGGAGTAGGATCAGTGCATAATAAAAATAATAATAATTTCAAAAAATTGAATTGAGAACTATGTGCCAAGTATTATACCAAGTTTCTTCATAACCATAACACTATGAGGTAGGTAGTGTCATATCCCCTATCTTATAACTAAAACTCTGCATGTTGGAGAAGTTATAAATAGTTGAGCTACTCCTTGAACCCAATGTTATCTGTTCATAAACAGACATAGGATGAATGTCTTCGTTACTTTTTCTTGTTGCTGAAACAAAATACTTGATGCCCAAAATGAAGGAAGGAAAGGTTTATTTAGCTTATAGTTTTTAGAAGTATCACACCATACTCATCTGGCTTCAAAGCAGAGTGGTGTGGCTAAGGGGCAACCATTCATGGTGGCCACAATCAACAAGAGCAAAAGGGGGATGTGCATGAAAAGAAGACTGTTTCTGTCCCTCACATTGTATGTAGGCCACACCCACTTGGTTGTAGCACTCATATCCATAATGCCAGCATTGGATCCATGAGTCATTCACAAACTCTAGAAGTCTGCCTCCATGACAGCACGAGGCTTTGTGGGGACATCTAAACACAAACCATGACAATGAAGGAGAAGCATAAACAAGACCATGCTGATGGGGTGTTGTAGAAACCAAAGGAGAAATATGTCTTAGACAGTCCAAACTACTATAATAAAATAATACAGACTGGGTGACTCTTAAAAGATATTAATTCCTAACAGTTCTAGCGGCTATGAAGTCCAAGATCAAGGCACCAGAATATTTAGTGTCTGGGGAGGGCTGCTTTCTGATTCATAGCTTTCACTTTCTTACTGTGCCCTAATAGAAGGGACAAGGCAGGACTCTGGGGGCTTTTTAATAAGGACATTAATCCCATCCATGAGGGCTCCATCCAACCTAAACATATCACCTTGGGGGTTAGATTTCAATATATGAATTTTGGATGACCACAAACCTTCCCTCTATTGCAAGTTAGCTAAAAAACTGACCAAAATCATCATACCACAGTGATATATATGCACCCATGTTTATAGCAGCACAATTTGTAATAGCCAAATCTTGGAAACAACCCAAATGCCCATCAATTGAGGAATGGATAAAAAAGATGTGGTACTTTTATACAATGGAGTACTATTCAGCTATAAAGAAGGATCACATTGAGGCTTTTATAGGTAAATGGATGCGACTTGAGACCATACTCATAAGTGAAATAAATCAAACTCACATGTGTAAACACTGCATCGTCTCCCTAGTGTAAGAAACTGAAAGACTCAATAAGATACAAAATCCCTGATAAATATGGGGAAAAGGTTCCGAAGTCCAATAATATTTTTATTCTTTGATTTAATTAAAGTCTGTTTTCTACTATTCGATTGCAATATGTGAGAAGATATGAACAGCTTTTTTGAAGAAAACAAAGGACATTAAGGTAGCCATTGTTGATTTCTTATTGTCTGATTTGAAGGCCTGTAATGCTTTCACTCTTTTATTTTATCTGGTTTTATATTATTTTGTTTTGTTTGAGTTTATTGTGTGTGAATGCATAAACAATGATTTTGAAGAAAACAAGAGACACTAGGGTAGCCATTGTTAATCTCCTACTGTTATGTTTTGAAGACCTATATTGCTTGCAGTGTTCTGTTCTGAAATGCTTTGTGTTTAAACCTGTTCTGTTTTGTTTTGTTTTATTCTCTTTAAAATAAAATTTAAAAAAAAAGAAAGAAAGAAACTGACCATCTGTTGAGTTAAGTCCTAGAGGCAATGGAAATGAAACAAAGGACAGGCCATGAGATTTGAACATTAGGAAGTCACTGGCGAGCTTTCAGAGAAATTTCAAATCAGAGAGGCAAAAACCAGGAAAGGCAGTACAAGAAACCAGCAGACACAATGATGCATCAGACTACCAGCTTCTGACAGTTAAAACAAAGCATAGAATGCATTTAAAGACACAAACTAATTTGGAGAAAAACAGATGGTTGCTTTTATCCAACCCTGGTACCCCCATAAAGCCTAGTCAGGTAACCAGAAAGACAAGTACTTGTCACCTGCCTGTGTCTGTAAATGTGACTGGTGTGCACCACTGGTGTTGGCTGGCAATTCCAGACACATGACATTGGCACCAAGGGAATTCACATCACCTGAGCAGACCCTACCAGGTATCTGGGAAGGCTTGTGTAGAGGAAAAGAAGAGCTGCCCAGAAAGAGCAGCTGTCTGAATTTCCCATTACTATTGTGGCCTGCTAATTTTAATTGAGGTCACTCCTATGATTAATATCAAGAAGGACTGGGAGCCAAGAACCCAGCTTACAGTATGTTTTCGAGAACCAGGTTGCATGTGTTAACGCTGTTCTCAGAGACAGAAAGCAACTGTGCTTTGTTAATTAAGCTACTAGCATCATCTTCAAGTAGAACTAGGAGGGAAAAGTATATATTTTAGAGTTCTATCAGCAAAGAGATCTCACGGGTTTATTTCCAAGTGCATGGTTTCTGTAATAGAACCCAACACACATAACTGTAATATAGGATACATTTACTGAACTTTGTGCCACAGGCCAGTTCTCTGCAATGTAGTCAGGAACATCTGCAAGGTTATCTGGCTTTGCCAGCTATGGACTTTGCCATGTGTCTTGGTTACTTTTCTCTCATTGCTGAGACAAAATGCCTGGCACCCAAAGTGAAGCAAGTAAAGGTTTATTTAGCTTACAGGTTTTGGAGGTTTCAGTCCACATCCAGCTGCTCCATGGCAGGGTGGCATGGCTGAAGGGCAGCTGTTCATGGCAGCCACAAGCAACAAGAGTGAAAGGGCAAAAGAGGGAAAAGCATACCTCCTTCCCTCCAATATATTGTATGCTGGTTGCCCACCCCTGGGTGGGCACAGCACTCACACCACCAATCCCAGTGCTAGATAATGAACCAATCACAATGCTAGATTCAGCCGCCTCCATGACTGCATGAGGTTTTGGAGGGGGCATCCAAACACAAACCTTAACACCATGTTTGAAACAGATTACAGAAGCAAAACCAGGCAAACTCGTGTGGCTGGGGCATCTGCATCTACCACACTTGGTGAAGGAGCTGCCAGACTCTTCTAGGCCAGGGCAATGTGACCAGGATAAAAAGTCACAACATCTATTTTTTCAGCAATCTGCGTTTGCCTATCTTGCTAAAAATATAATTTTTTCACCTGTTTGCCATTTTGGTAGTTAAGCAAGTAAACTCTCATCTTGTTTTGAGTTTGCTAAACCAGGATTGGGAAGCTGACATCTGATTAATCTGAGATCCAACATCTTGGTCATGAAGGCTATGAACCTGGAAATAAGCCTACATGCTGGTCTCTTAAAAATATAGAGGGGTTCAGTTTTTGCTTTGCTAAAATAGAGTTGCTAGAACTGGGGGAATTATGAAGAGAAACTAACTCTGTGCTTTCACATAGGCTACATTTAATGACAGAAAAGAAAGCTACTTATTATGAAATGACTCTCAAACTATCTGTTAGATACATTGAATGCATTGTCAGAAGATCTGATGTCTGCCTTTTAATGTGTGGCTTTTACTCAGGAAGCAAAAAAAAATTAAATCTCTTAAAACTTTCCAAATCCCTCCAGCTCACTGCTAATGAAGCATGTCAGGACTAAAGGCAACAACTGCAAAGAGGTGCTAATAAAACATAAAAACTGAGGGAAAAAAAGAATGTCATGAATTTTAAGGGGGCAGGGGACAGGTTCTGGGAATAAGGAGTTGAGGTGGAAAAACTACAAAAATAAATACCTACCATCTTGTTATCGTTGTTTTGTTTGTTCTGGGAAGTATTATTAAGATGTTAAAGTCAATGTTCATATTCAACTCTGTTAAGGTTTATATCTGGGTGTCCCCCCAAAGCCTCATACAATCATGGTAGCAGGCTTCTAGAATTTGTGATTTATTCATGGTTCAATGTTGGGATTATGGGTGTGAGTGCTACACCCACCCTTGGGTGAGTGATCTACATACAATATAAAGGGAAGAAAGACTTCTCTCATGCTCCTGCTTTTTGTTCTTGTTGCTTTTGTTCCACCACCATGAACTGTTGCCCTCTGTCATGAGCCTACCTCGTACCCAGCAGATTATAGACTGAAACCTCCACAAACTGTAAGATGAATAAGACTTTCCCTTTTTAATTTTGGGAATTGGGTATTTTGTCTCATCAGTGAAAGAAAACTAACCAAGACAGAATTTGGCACCAGAGAAGTTAGGTCTTTGCTGCAACTATACCTGTGTTCAAGAGCTTTTGGGAATGGCTTGTGGGAAGAGTTTGGAAAGGTTTGGAGACGTTTCCTGAAAGAGTAGAGCTTAAATGCCTTAGGCTGTTTCATATGGGAAATTCTAGTCAGAGCTCAGAAGATCAGAAAGTTGATAGAAATCCTGCCAGTACAGACAAAGCTTGGGAGGTTTCTGCTCAGAAGAAGGACTGCATTGGTTGCTGGAGTTCAGATAATGTGTGTTATGCTGTGGCAGACTAATTATGTCCAGAGGCTAAGATTAAGGGTGGCAGACTATGTGTGTTATGCTGTAGCAGACTAATCATGTCCAGAGGCTGAGATTAAGGGTGGCAGACTAATTAAACTAGCAAAAAACAATTTCAAGGCAGTCAAATGTTGAGGCAATGGCATGGCTATTGTTGGGGGCTTTTAGCCAGATCTATGTTGACAATCAAGAGCAAGAAAGCCATTAGAATGATTTAAAATGTTGTGAGTTTGACCAGAAAGGAAGTTCCAGTAAAGCTGTGGACCACAAAGATAGAGCTGAGGAGATCTCAATTGCTGAGAAGGAACAGGAGAATAGAAAAGATGGTCTGAGGACATCACGAAAAGCAGCAAGTGTCCACCCTTCGCAGCCTCAAAACTGCAAAAGTGAAACACTTTGCTGTGAGGAGAATGTCCCAGTGCACCATGTTGCAGAATGGCAGCACACTATGTTCCAAAATGGCAGCAGCCACACCAGGCTCCAAAATGGTGATAGCATAGAGAATTTGTTCCTCAGAATCAAGTTGAGTGCTCAGTGATCCAGGCACTCAACTCCTACAGCCAAGAGAGAAGACCCTGGCAGCAGACCTTGGCATCATCCACATGGCACTGGTTTTAGGAATATGCAGAATGCAAGAGTTCTGAGGTTAAGGCAGCCTCCACCTAGATTTCAGGAGGCCTGGGAGGCCACGCAGTGTGCCCCTGAGAAGGAAGTATGTAAAACTGTGAGTGTGAAGCCAAAGGTGCAGTGTGGACCCCAGAAGTTTGGAGAAACCATGAATGTGGATCATCTAAGGAAAGCTGCAAGGAGAGAGCAGAGTGGGCACAAGAGTGAAGCCATGAGGACTGCGACCACTGGAAGTGCCATGGGGGCAGAATCACATACTTCCTTTGGAGCTCACAACTTGCCACAGGGTGCTTCAGATATTTCACATGGAACTACAGGACTTAATGTTTGCCCTACTGGATTTTGGACTGGCTTTGGTCCCTATTCTTTGTATCCCCCTGTTTGTAACTTTTGCAATGGTAATGTTTATCTTGTGCCATCAAATGTTGGAAATGTTTAATTTTTCATTTGTACAGGGGCTCATAGCTAAGACTTTGCCTTAGATCTCAGAAGAGACTTAGGACTTAGACTTGTCAGCAATGTTAAAACTGTGAGGACTTTGGCACCTTTTTGAGATGAACTTTTCACATCAAGGATGTGCAAGGGCAGCCAGGGCCAGAATGTTATGGTTTATCTCTGGATGTCCCCCACAAAAGCCTTATACTGTCATGGGGTTGGGCTTCTAGAATCTGTGATTGATTCATAGTCCAATGCTGGTATTATGGGTGTGAGTGCTAGGGTGGGTGGGGCCTACATACAATATAAGAGACAGAAAGAGCCTTCTCTCCACACTCCTCCCTTTTTGCTCTTGTTACTTTTGCTGTCTTCTGCTGCCATGAACTGTTGCCCTCTGCCATATGCCACCCTACCTAGAAGCCAGCCAAGTATGGACTGAAACCTCCACAAATTGTGAGCTAAATAAACCTTTCCTTCCTTAATTTTAGGTATTGGATATTTTGTCCCAACAATAAGAGATAAGTAAACAACACAAACCCAATGCTTAATTTGAGCATCAACAATATTCATTAGCAAACTTAACAATTTTTTGAGTATTTCCTATGTGCCATGTTCTGTCAGATACAATCTCTGTCTTTATGGCACAGAATATCAATTAAATTAACGTTATGTATCAGGCAATGGCAATGTGTTAAGCACAAGAACCTTCAGTCTAACACAGGAGACTGACAGTAAAAAATTATATAACTAATTATATAACTAGTAATTAAATTGCGCTTGTGTTTAATGTTATGAAGGAGGGCTGGAGTGGACGATGGAAGTGCGAAATGGGGGGAATTTACTTTTCTGCAGGTCTACTAAGGCTGATGAAGGATCATTTAATTTGAAACCCAAAGTAATAGTTAGGATGGTCACTTCTAAGTAGAAGATGGGACAATGATTACAATGAGAGGTAGAATGGTAGCAGGTGTCTCATGATGTCTTCTGGACCATGGGAAGGACTTTGGTTACTGAGTAAAAGGGATAGGGTTTCCAAGGCAGGAGCACTTAATCTTTAGATGTTTCTACAATAGTCTAGTTACCAAGTGGAGGGTAGGGCCCTTGTAATTTATGGAGGTGCATTAAGCTTTCTCTCATTAGAAGTGAGAGACAGTGGAGGCAGTGGCAGTTGATAGAAGTAGACAGGTTCAGAAAGCACTGTGCATGTATAATTAACAAACATTGGTGATGGACAGGTTCAGGAAGGATGTGGAACTTGACAGCGGGAATTCTGGAATGAGCACAGGAGTGGATGTTTGCTATGGTTTCTCCCCTCCAAAACTCACGTTGAAATTTAACCTGCACTGTGAGACAATGAGAGGAAACCTAATATGACTGTGGGGTTTAGCGGTGTGAGCCTCAGGAAGTGATGATAAAATCAGCAGAGTGGAGCCCACGTGAATTGCATCCCAGCAGCTGTGTAAGAAGAGACCCACACACATGACACTTAGCTCTAGCCCTGTGGTGCCCTGGCCTTCCTTAGGTCTCTGCCAGTGGGAAGGTCTTCAGCAAATAAACGTAGCTCCTCAGTCTAGGACCAGAATTGCAAGCCACAATATATAAAGCTCTTTTCTTTGTAACTCACCCACTTGATGATATTGTGTTATTAGCAGCAGAAATGAACTGAGACAATGGTGGTACATTCACAAAGATAAGGGTGTTAAAAGAGAGCAGGCAAAAGTATCAGCCAAAGTGCCATGAGTTTCATTTTGGACTTGTAAGGTTTTAAGAGCTTGTACATGGAAACACTGATTTAGAAAGCTGATGTATGAGTCTGAAACTGATTCAAGAAGTGTAGGCTGAAAACACACTGAGGAGTCACAAGAAGGCACGGGAAGAGAGAGAAAGAGGACTAGGAAGCCACCAGGTCACACAGAGAGCCCAAGAACACCACCATTCCAGGTCAGGCACAGGATGAGGGGCTGCAACCAGGCTGAAAAGGATGGAGAGATACAGTGACCGCACAACAAGGGAAGGAAGGATATTCAAGCAAGTGGACCAGAGTTAGGGAAAGGAAAGAAGAAACGAATTAAAATGTGTTATGTCCATGTACCAGCTCCCCAGGATGTGTGTAATCACCCTGTACTGCAAACACGTACTAATACAAAAGGTTTTCATTTCCTTTGTGATTACTTCTTAGATCCCTGAGTTATTTAAACGTGCAATGCTTAATGGCAAAATATTTGGAGTTTTCACTGATATCTTTCTGTTGCTGACTTTTAATTTAATTATGATAAGATTATATATTATGTAACATTTTAATCTCATTAAGATTATTGAGGTTTGGTTTATGAGCCAGAACAAAAACGAATATTCTATGCACTTAAGAAAAGAAAGTGGTATAGAAATAGTCCGGGCTACCAACTGCTTCTTGAGGGCCAGGTAAAATGAAGACAAGAATTTTAACCTGGATCGTGTGAGTGAGAATGGTTGAGACCACCAAGGAGGACTAGTTTTGTGAGGTAAAAGTAGAAATCATAAACAAGTTTGAAAACTTTTACTATGAAAAATTTCAAGGCCAAAGTAGAAAAGAATAGTATAGCGAACCACAATATTCCCAGAATCAAGAGTCAGTATTGATCCGAGTTTTGCCAGACTCATTTCATCTACCTGGTTTTTGCTATTTGTTTTTCTTGCAGCTAAAGCAAAGCAAACTTTTTTAAAGCAAACCTTAAACTTGTTTTTTACCTTCCTCAAACACATCCGAGGGTTATGTCTAACCACAGTGCCATTACCACATCAGCAAAAGCAACAGTCAGCCAATAGCATCATCCACCAGAAAAGGAATGTGCCAATTTCCCTGCTGATGTAGGCGCCTTCTACTCAAATGTGGCCCAGAGAGCCGCAGCCCAGGCCTCCTGAGGAACCTCCTCAGAAATGCAGAACCCTCAGGCCCTGCTCCAGACCTGCTGAGTCAGAACTGGCCTGTTCACAGCATCCCCAGATGTGTGAGCACACTGACAAGACACCTTCCCTACCCCTGTCCATTTTGCAAATTCTTACACACACATGCATGCACACATACACACACAACTGCTGTTACCAGTTTTGTGGGTTTTTTTTCAAGTTTATCCTTCTATATCTATGGCTTCCACATTAGAAAATTCAACTGACTAAGGATGAAACATATGAGGAAAAAATGTATTTGTACTGATATTTACAGAATTTCCCTTATCACTATTCCCTAAACAATAGTGTAATTATTCTTCACATAGATTTTACATCGCACTAGATATTATAAGTAATCTAGAGGTGATTTAACGTATATCTTAAGATGTGCACATGTTATATTTAAATACTTTGCCATTTTATATACTGGTCTTGAGCATCAATGAATTTTCAAACCTGTGGGGATCCTGGATCCAGTTCCCATGGATACCAAGGGATGACGTCATACACACATACAAAAATGTCCTCACATTTATTCATGAAAGTGTGCCTACTATTCAACACTACTATGAGTGTTGCATCTTTAAGTTAGCAATACTATTTTTAAAAAATATAATGCTATTTGCCATAAACATTGTGCATTTCTACTGTTCTGCTGCTCACTGTCTTTTCTTCCTTCTGCACATATCTGCCAGCATTGTTGACTACTTGTTATGATGAATTTGTTCTTTTTTACCCACCTCATGCAACTGCAAGACAAGTGGTTAAGAGGCCGGCATCATCTACCACTTGCCTTAATATAAAGTCAGAATCACCAATACAGATCAAACCTATACCCATTAGAATTTTGCTTGATCTCAAAGACTGGTAAGGAACTACCAAAAAAACATTTCCTGTGTTTCATGTCTACACAGAACGAAAGCTGGAAATTACTTTATGCTGTCTGTATGACAACGGAGATGATGGATTTTCCAACTTCTGCACCTGTATGCAATCCACTCTCCATGCCCCACCTTAAAAATTCCCATCTTTTAAAATTCTCTCCATATGTCAAAACTCAACTCTAATGCCAAGAAGTTCTTCCTGGCCACCTCAACCTGGAGAAATTCCTCTGTCTCCTAAAACCCTATCATTTTCTTTGCAGGCCATCTTTCTGATGTTTCACACGTTCTTCTTAATACTTGGAAGCAGAGCATTCCTTTTCTGTAGCTTTGAGCTTTCTGAAGCAGAGACCATGCTTTAAAATCTTTGCACCCACTTGAGCACATAGTATACTACAAGTATAGCTTAGATTCTTCATAAATACCTGGTAAATGTATAAGTGCAAATGCATAAAGCACTTATGTGCAAATCAGTCCTATGGTAAAGTCTATATTCTACCACTTCTCTTTGCTCTATTTTGTACACACACACACACACACACACACACACACACACATATCTCTGTTCTATTATGCAATCAGAGTACATCACTCAGTCATGGGAGCCAGGCAACCCTTTCACATAAATTTCTGCATTGTTAGATTCTTCATCAGCTTGATATTTCATATGTACAGAAAATGTTTCCTTGGGTGTTGAAATATTTTAAAGATCATTATTTCATTGTACCTCTAGTATCTCTGAGAGAGACTTTTAGAATGACAATGGCCTCCCTTGCCCATGAATTGGTGTCTGTAACTTCAGTTACCTGAAGTCAGTGGTGGTCTGAAAAATATTCACTGGAAATAAAAAAGTGCATAAGTTTTAAATAACTTACTATAATCTATTGTTAGGGTTGTTCCATTTTATTATTAATTATTGTTACTAAAATCTTACTATGCCTAGTTTGTAAAATAAACTTTTTCATAGTCATGTACATATGGAAAAAATTGTATATAAATGGATCAGAACTATTTTGGTTTCAGACACCCACAGGGGGTCTTAGGCTGTATCCCCTGCAGAGAAATGGGACCATAGCGCTCATTAACTCCCACCAGAGAAATCTGAAATGGCGATAATGATCGATTCATATGAAACACAGAAATGTTTCCTAAATATGGAAAGTGTGAGTATACAACCCCTAACATTCCTCTAATGTAAGTTCAATAATCTTTGATATGTCTGAAACAGATCTGCCATACTTAAAAATCAGATATTCCCCCCAGTTGAGGAAAATGATTGAAAAAAATTGTACCCAACATTGAATTCAGCAGCAGTATATGGTTTAGAAATGAGATGAATAAACAGATTTAAAATAAAAGCAAACAAAAAGTACTTCAACAACAACTCTGTTAAGCCACTGTCTATCTTCCATGAGTAATTTGTATTAAGTATTCTAGATAAACCTTCAAAATGGGAAGTGAAGATTGTAAGATATTATGCAATTAAGATGGGTCTACAATTGTAGGATTTGCTGGTGTCTCAAGACTGTTGTAGGCAGATGTTTTTATGCTAAAATCTGATGATTTAAATTTTCTGTCTACAGAGGAAAAAACAAACAAACAAACATGGACGTCATCACACACCTCGGCGTGAACAATGAACGACTCAGACATCGCCCCTCCCCCTAAAAAGCAATTTAATGCACCACTGGAGGTTGCCTATTAATGGCACTAGAAATAAAGCAGCCTGTAAGTGTTGGTCAGGGGAAAATAGAGTGTGTGTGTGTGTGTGTGTGTGTGTGTGTGTGTGTATAATTTCACCCACAAAGTAAACAAGCAACACTGGTACGTCATTTTCTAATTGCAGGGCCGTTTCATAAACTGTAAATGCTAACATGGGAGAGGTAAATCATAGCAATTTAATTAATAAAACAGTTTAGACACTTAAACCCATATGTGCATCCCTGGGGGCACTGCATCAATAATAGAAGCTTGCAGGCATATTTTAGAAATTTTATGCAATCATTTGCAGATCTTGTAGTCAATAATTGTTACAAACTGCATTAACTCTTCTCTGACCATTCCCCAGGAAAGAATTTGCATTTGTTAAATGTCTCTTAGGGTGCCCAGCAGTGAGATAACACAGGGTTTCTTTCCCTAAATTTGTAGGCCAGGTTAAGTGAGAGACACCCTCATCTACCAGACAGCAAAATGCAGAAAATAAGCATCCTAAGAAGTCAAGAGAAGGATTCTTCCATTGTCCTTTCATTAAGGGGAAGTTATAGAAGATAATTAAAATAAAAGAATGGAAATCCAACCTTTAAATTTGTATATTTTTAGACACACTTTCTCTTTTGACCTTTTAAAGTTATACCTATAGATGCTTCATACATTTCTAATGGGAATGTAAAGTGGTGCAGGCTCTTTGGAAAACAGATTTGTAGTTTATTTTAAAAGTTCAGGATAACAGTAACATTGTATGCATTTTTCAGTATGTCCTCTACCCCACTTACAAAAAATAAATTCTGATGTTCTGGGGTCAAGTATGTGAATACAATTAACAACAATGCATAAGATGTCTCAAAATAACTAGAAGAGATGTCTTGAATGTATTCAATGATGAAGAAATGATAAATATTCTAAGGTGATGGCTATGCTAATTACCCTGACTTGATTATTACCCATGAACCAAAACTTCACGTGTGTCCAATGATTACGTATCAATCAAAACTAAATAAAATTTTAAAAATTTTAATGCAATATAAACTTTCCATACAAACAACACTTCCAGTCTTTTGTATTTACCCAGGAAAATGAAAACATAATTCCACCTAAAATTTGACACATGAGTATTCATGATGAGATCATTTATAGTAAAGAAGGTAAATGCACCTTAATATGGATGAAACCTGGATACTATTATGTTCACTGGAATAAACCAGATATGAAAGACCATATATGCATATATCTGTTTGTATATTATATGATTTGTTTACATGAAATGTCCCAAAAATTCAGTCAGGAAGAGAGAAAATTAACAATGCCTGGAATTTAGGGTAGGAAGTGGGGTTGACAGGAAACAGGCAGAGGTATCTTATTAGAGTGATGCAAATATTCTTAAAGTGGACTGTGTTGATGATGGCTGCACAACTGAGTCAAATTCATGTAACTGTGCACTTAAAATGGGTAACTTGTATGATGTAGAATTATTCTTTACTAAAATTGTTTAAAAAGTGTGTCCATAATTTTACTGATTTTCCTTATCATTCTTAAAGAAAAAAGGAATTCATGTTGAATTATATCTATACAATGGAATCTATGGGTGGTGTAGAGTTTTATAACTGTGTAGTACTATGCCTATAGTGGTGCAGTTTTTTAATAATTGTGATTATCATTGGCTCAGTTTGAATATACTCAGATTCGCAATTACCAAAGGATCATTCTTGTCACTTTTGTACTTTCCATCAGAGAGATAATAACTACCACTTAGTTTGTGCTCACTAAATGGTATGCATGCTGCCTACCATATAGTATTGACTTCTTACTCAACATAATAATCCTTATGTGATACTTTAATGTGTCCGCTTACACAAGTCAATTGACATAAAGAAAAGCTGAATCATTGCCTAAGTTGTCCAGGAAGTTTACCCAAGTTATTGGGAGGCTGGGGTGTGAATAGACGGTTGACTCCAAGCAGCACACCATCCCCAGTCCTACTATATAAGAGGCTGAGTTCCATCTTCTGAAATCTGAGACTGATTGTCATCTGCACATGGGAAAAAAATGTAGACAGAATTAACCTGACTCAAGAGGATGTAGAAAAACACAGACCAGCTTGTCAATGTGAGCTGCCCCAAGGGCCTGTTCTGCAGAAGACCGGGTAACTCCTATTTTGTATTCATATGCCTCTGCACTGACTGGCTGATAATTGGCACATTTTATTTTTGTAGCTAAAAAATAAACTAGAAAAGTAGCTTTGTCTCAAAAACAAGTAGTACAGTTATCTCTTCCTACTGCAAGTTCTGCATCATTGGAGTCAACCAACCTCAGACTGTAAATGAGAAAATTTTTCTGTGCTCAACATATATAGACTTTTTTCTTGTGGTTATTTACCAAACAATACTACATAAAAACTGCTTACATAGCATTATATTGTATTAGGTATTGTAAGTATCTAGAAAACAAGATTTAAAAGTATATGGGAGGATTGCTTAAGCAAAAATACTACACCATTTCAATCAAAGGATGTGCGCATCCACAGATTTTGGTATCCTTGGAGGTCCTGGGAGCAACTCCTCTTGGACACCAAGGGACAACTATGAGCAGGCAATAGAGCCAATATTTTTCTGGTTCTTTCTAACTGTATCCAGTTTGTGCCAGGGATGGTGGTGCATGCCTATAATCCCAGCACTCAGGATGCTTAGGCATAAAGATTTCTGCAAGTTCAAGACCAGCCTGAACTACATGGAAACACTCTGTCTCAAAAAACCAACCAACCAAATAAATACATCAATCAATCAATTCAACAATTGTTTGTCATCATGGTATCATTGTTTGTTATCATTCCCAGAGGTCATCAAAACAAAAAAGAAGTCAGACTATAAATAAAAAGACTTGATTTTAATAAAAATGGAAAATTCTATTGCAACCCCTGCATGCCCTCAGTATGTGGCTGCTCAGTCAGAGCTCACTGAGCTGCAAAACACTATGAAGATTGGATTTATGGCTAGTGGATTTCTTTAAAAGTTTGGGAAGTCCCAAAATGCTTGCAAATTCATATTTTTTACCCACTTAATGAAAATTTCAATGTACAATTATATTCAAAACACTTATTTATCACTCGAATAGAAAATACTTTTTCTAAGAGTAACAACGTAAAATGATAGGTGTTCACAAAAGCTATGTAGATAAAATAGAGAGGAGATATATGAGCCATAAAAGTGGTGGAGAAAGTGCTGTTGCAATGTCAGTAAAGAAAATTAGAAAAATTAAATAAGTATTCTTTAGATTAAAAACTTACAACCGAGAATCATCTGATGACCAACCTACTCTGCAATGAGGTATAATTGGAATGTTTTTTTTCTATTATTATTTCTCCTCTTTTCTTATGCATGTTGAATCTTCTCTTGCCCTGTCATTTACTTCCAGTCCTATATCCTTCTAGGTTCCACATGTATTCATTCATTCAACTATCTATCATCCAGATAGCCAACCAGCCAGCTATACATCCATCTCTACATCCATCCATCCATTCATCAGTTCAACTATTTTCCATCCATCCATGTGTTCATCCATCAGTTCATCCATTCACTCTCCATCCATCTATTCATCTGTCTACCCTTTCATTCTTCTGTTCTTGTCACATCCATACATCTGTATATCCATCCATTTATCTATCCCTCCTCCATCCACCTACCTGTTCATCTTCCTAACTT